>JASEVX010000005.1:14316837-14517698 GCA_031761405.1 Serripes groenlandicus | reverse complement strand
TCATTCTTAAGGTTAAACAATCTACAGTACATACATGTATATAAATACACATATTGATTTGGAAAATATGAAATTAATTGCTTAACCCCCTTTCCCAAATGCAGATACATTTTAATACGTTTCCAGCAGTTGCAGTACACTGTCAAACATTGTGAGAAAAAGAGAAATTGCTCAATGGAGTAATTTTCTGTTTTCCAACAATGTTTTCTTCTCTTTTCTATTATCTAACTTTCATTCATAGAGGCTCCCCATGTTATAACCCTTTCCCACCTGCAGAAGCATTTTGACGCACTAGCAGCAGACTACTTGTGAAAACATTGTGGCGAAAGGTGAGTTGCTTATGATGGCCACAATGTTTCAACTTTATTTAACAATTAAGCTTGGTTTTCAAAGTCGTCTCCTGCAGATTTGCTGTATGTGGGAAAGGGTTAAAGATATGTTCAATATTGTCTCCTGCAGATTCATTTTATTGTTGGAAACGGGGATTACATGGCTACTTTTCCTGCGATTGTTTCAATATACATATGCAGCTAGTTCAGTCATGAACAGCTTTCTGTATCATGAAATAGGGAAGTAACTTTTCCTTTCCACATTGTTTTCCTCTGGTTCACAAGCTTGCATTGGGACACATGTCATATTCTACCTTCACTTCAACTTGGTTCTGTACAAGTTTCAAAAGTGAAATAGCTGGTCTAACAACAAACAACTCGACACAGATGTGGTTTCTCTGGTCATGTGATAACATATCAACGGGGCTTTCACTGAAATAGGGGTCAGATGCTGGGCAGTAAATGACTCCTGCAGAGGTGTGAGAATTGTTTACCGTTACATTTTCTTGGGGATTTTTGGAGATTCAGGCATAATGTGAGAGACTGAACATAGGGTTTGCTTTAATGATAAGAGAGAAATTGTGGGGAAAAGAGCTGAATACCCCTCCTTATCTGGACCTCTGCCATATGATGTTTTTTGATCATATGATTTTCTTTGTATTTTGCTATTTGTACAGTTTTCACATTATTGCAAATGAACAAAATTGTATACAAAATTTAAAACAAAATAACCTACTTCACTGGTGATAAAATACTTACAGGAATCAAAGGTCGACGATCATTGGAAAAATGATTCGCAACAAATTCAGAATGAGGGCTCAGATCAAATGGGGCTGCCAACACAAGACTTGTGTCCGAGTCGCCAGGGGACCTACAAATGAAAAAAAATACTTTCCTGGAAACAGACCATTTAACCCTTTCCGCACGAAACAAATCTGCAGCAAATTAATTTGATGTGTTTGTTTGAATGGTGTGTTTTATGCTGCTATCAACAATTTGTCATTTACATCACAACTTTTCCAGGGTAATTTACTGGTACTACTAGTCCATTTATCCTGACAACAGCGAGTCAGTACATAAATATTGCATGGCTTTCAGTGTGACAGTACAAATTGTCAACATGAGGAAAATACTGTTACCCGAGGCGAAGCCGAGGTTAACAGTATTTAACCGAATGTTGACAATTTGTATTATTATACCTTACTTTTGTCTACAATGGGGGGGGGGGGGGGGGGGGGGGGGGGTAAAAATCCATTACCCGAAAAAGTGATATTTAGACTATCAGAAATATTTTCAACCTTTTTGACACGTGACCAAGCGAAAATTGACTGTCAGGTCATGTGACCGCAGTGATATTTTGAATGTCATATAAGGGCGAATAACTGCTTCAATATTTTAGCTAAATCATGACGTGATTGCCTCCCTTATACACATAGCATTGTTAACAGTGGAATTGTGTTCTTCCCGATATATGTGATATTTTGTTTACCTTGTTAAACTTATTTAATTAAATGAATTAAAAACATTTTAAAACTTTTTTATGTACTTAATTGTGTTCGGTATAATAAAATAAATATCATATGGCAGCATGTGTGACATTGATATTGTCAACCCTCGAAATAGAATGTCACCCTCGGCTTACGTCTCGGATGACATTCTGCTCTCGGGTTGACAATATCAATGTCACACATGCTGCCATATGATATTTATATACTGTCACACTGGAAGCCATGCAATATTTATTTTATTATACCGAACAATATTACACGTTTATTCAATTTATTCTGTACCTTTGTAGGGGTGGTGAACATGGGTAGATCTACTACAATGTAACACAAACATGGCACGCGCGTCTAAAAGGTGACGTTATTGTTTGAAATGACGTCATGCACATGCATAACTAACATTTTCACGCACGTGCCATGTAACAGTATACTGTTAACCGGTCAAAAACGTACTGTTAGCATGAGACAGTAAGAAATTACCCATGATGAGTGTATGAGAATTTAACATTACAAAGTCACGTGAGGTATAATAATTGTTAATGCCAACCCCACAATGTTGAGAAGCCAATGCCAAGAAGGGAAAGCCATTACTACAATATTAAGAATTTGCTATGACCAGGCCAGGGATCGAACCTGCAACCTCCCATACCCGAGGTGGACATTCTACCACTACACATCAAGGTGGACATTCTACCACGACACCATCAAGGTGGACATTCCACCACGACACCATCAAGGTGGACACTCTACCACGACACCATCAAGGTGGACATTCTACCACTACACCATCAAGGTTGACATTCTACCACTACACCATCAAGGTGGACATTCTACCACTACACCATCAAGGTGGACATTCTACCACTACACCATCAAGGTTGACATTCTACCACTACACCATTAAGGTGGACATTCTACCACGACACCATCAAGGTGGACATTCTACCACTACACCATCAAGGTTGACATTCTACCACTACACCATTAAGGTGGACATTCTACCACGACACCATCAAGGTGGACATTCTACAACTACACCATCAAGGTGGACATTCTACCACTACACCATCAAGGTTAACATTCTACCACTACACCATCAAGGCAATCAGCAAGGGGACCATAATCAGCCTATATCTTTATTTGTTTTTTATTTTTGGATATGGCAGCCATCTTGTGGAACAGAGTAGAGCACTTTTAATTGCTTCTGAAGATGGCCAATAAAAGAACATTTTGTGAAAATTTAGTTTAGAATTGGGTCAGTGGTTAAGGAGAAGATGTTGTTTAATTTTAACCCTTTCCCATTTGTAGACACTTTCTGACGCCTCTGCAGAAGACGACTTTTGAAAACATTGTGGCTCATGATGAGCAATTTCTCCATTAACCACAATGTTTTCGACTATATTCTTAAATGGAACTTTTCTATAAAGAGATTTTCCAAATTTTTTAATAGATGTTTTCAAAGTTATCTGTTTGTTGTTTGGGTGAAAGGGTTAAAGATTTTTTCAGTTTCAAGCTCTGGTTGCCAACTTGTGAAGCAGAGCAGAACCATTTGAATTGTTTTGGTAGGATGCCATTTAAGGAACACTTATGTAAATTTATAAGTAGAAATTGGACCAGAGGTTTCGGTTGGTTGTTTGGTGCTTTACGCTGCTTTCAACAATTGTTCAGTTATATCATGGCATTTCCTTGGTAAGTTACCAGTACTACTGGTCCATTTATCCTGGTACCAGCCAGTCAGTCGTAATACTAACCCTACAATCCTGAGCACCAAGGAGGGCAGCCATTAACTACAAGTTTTAAATTTTTGTAATCAAACCCGCTACCTCCAGGATACAAGGTGGACGCTCTACCACTTCACCACCGAGGCAGTCCAATGGTTTATGATGTTATATAAAATACCTTCCCTGGTCGAAACCGTTTAACAATTTTCCACCTACAATAAACTTTGAAAACATCTAGGCAAAATTATAGAAAATCTATAAAAGTTGAAGTAAACTTACTGGATTATAAGGTTGAAAACATTGTGGAAAAGGAAAAATTGATCATGATGAGCAATTTCTCCATTTACCACAATGTTTTCCAATGCCGCAGATGCGTCTAATTTGATTCAGCAAGTGGGAAAAAAATTGACCCTTTCCTACTTAGATATTTATTGAACATTTTGTAAGGGTTAATTATTTACCCTTTCCCACTTGTACAAGCATTCTGACGAATCTGCAGCAGGCAACTTTTGAAAACATTGTGTCAAAAGAAGAAATTGTTCATAATAAGCAATTTCTCCATTTGCCACAATGTTTTCAACTCTATTTGATAATTTAACTCTCATTTATGGAGATTTTTCAAATTTTTGCTAGGATGTTGCTAAGATGTTTTCAAAGTCATCTACAGCATACTTATTGTATGTGTGAATTCAAAGCGGTTTAATAAAGATTTATCATATTTGTTTGTTTAATTTGGACTTTACTCCATTTTAACATTTTTTCAGCTACACTATATCAGTTCACATTTACATGCTCCCTGGGTAGACAAACCTGTACATGTACTAGGCTAGGAAATGTGTCTTTCCAAAGTGAACTCCATCATGACCACCGAGACTGGGGGGATTGAACCCAGGACCCCCGGTTCCAAATCCTTGATACATCATAATTGTGAATGTGTTGACTAACCGTAAGTTGCGTGTACTCTGTATATGCAGGTGGTGCTGTTTATAATTTATTATGTTTATAATATATTATGTTCCTAATATATTGCGCTTATAATTTGTTATGTTTATAATATATTACGCTTATAATTTGTTATGTTTATAATATATTACGCTTATAATTTATTATGTTTATAATTTATTATGTTTATTACGCTTATAATTTTGCCAGGATGTTTTAACCCTTTCCGTCATGTAGATGCTTTCGGACGCCTCTGAAGCAGACGACTTTTGAAATTATTGTGGCAAGTGGAGAAATTGCTCTTCATGAGCAATTTCTCCATTTGTCACAATGATTTCCACTCTTATTCTATAATCATACAATCATTTCTAGAGATTTTCTATGTTTTGGACTTAATGTTTTTAAAGTCGTCTGCTGAAATTTTGTCGTATTTGTGAAAGTGTTGACTTACCATAAGTTTAGTGTACTATGTATATTCAGGTGGGACTGTTTGTTGACAGCTGGCTCAGGGGAAAGGAGGTCCACTGTCTGCAAACATTTATCTAGGGGTTCCTGCGTGACTTTTGGGTCCCCTGAGGGGCTGGCCTTCTGCGCGTAATTCTGAGCAATCTGGTCGCAATAAGAACAAACACTTATACTTCCTGGAAAGGAAAAAATACTTCATAGTGGTGCTCTGCTAAAAAAAAAACACTTTCCAATATACAACAAATCTGCAGCAGACGACTTTGAAATGATCTAGGCAAAAATAAAGACAAGAGGGCCATGATGGCCCTGAATTGGCTCACCTGATTTTTTTTTTTTTTTACTTTATCTATATAAGGCCCGCCCCCTTGCGGCCATAGTTTCTGACCAATCAACTTGGCTTGAAGGAATCTGATATTATTTGAAAATTGGCCTGACACTTTTGGAGGATAAGATTTTTTAAGTTTTCACTTTAGCCATATAATGAAAAATAGCCCTGCCAACTGGCGGCTATGTTTTTTGACCAATCAACTTGGCTTGAAGGTGTCTGAAAGTGGGTCACTTAAGGAACATTTCTACAAAATTATTTGAAAATCGACCCGACACTTTCGGAGAAGAAGATTTTTTAAGTTTTCACTATAGCCATATAAGGCAAAATAGCCCCGCCCCCCTGACGGCCATGTTTTTCGACCAATCAAATTGGCTTGAAGGAATCTGATAGAGGGTCATCCAAGGAACATTTCTACAAAATGAAAATCGGCCTGACCCTTTCGTCGGAGAAGATTTAAGTTTTCACTATAGCCACATAAGGCAAAATAATCTGCCAACCAGTTTGGGAGAAGTAGAATTTTGAAGTTTTTTTCATTTCGTTGCCATGGAAACCAGAATTCTTTCTGTGAAGTTTCATCCCAATTGACCCACTGGTTACTGAGGAGAAGAAGTTGACGGACGACGGACAAAAGGCGATCACAATAACTCACCTTGAGCAAAACTCAGGTGAGCTAAAAATCTTTATTAATGAAGGTCTAATTATTGAAAAAAGTTGTTAACATTGTGCCAAAAGAAGAAATCTCTCGTTTTGAGCAATTTCTACTTTAGTCACAATGAATTCAAAAGTCGTCTGCTACAGAGGCATCAGAAAGTTAACCCTTTTCCACTTGCAGACGCACTTTGACCCTCAGCAAACTTTCTGAAAATCAATATGGTAAAAGGATTAATTGTTCATGATGAGCAATTTCTCCTTTGTCCACAATATTTCAACTATATTCAATCATTTTGCTTTCATTCATACGATAATCGCCTCTAGAAATGTTTTTAAAGTTGTCAGCTACAGATTTGTTGAATGTGAAAAAATATTGGTACTGCTTTGTAGAACTTTCTTGAAACCTCCCATGACTAATTGGCAATCAGTGATGAGCCAGATCAGACTATGTGGATATGCTGGCTGATCTGAATCTTCACTGAGCACAAAATGTTATTGTTGGTATTCACAGAGCGCCGCTCGTTTACAGTTATACATTGACCTAATAAGATGAATATCATTTTGAAGCAGCAGTAATAGCATGGCAAAAGAACACTTATCCACGATCCCTTGCCAGTCCACCATGACCATGACAAGTCTGGATAGAACCCAGGACGACCAATTTCAAATCCCCCGTGCTAAACACTTTGCCAAGGCCAATTCCTGATGGAAGGATAAATGAGACGTGAAAACAGGAAGTCACCTAATCCAACAATCCTGAGCGCTAAGGAGGTAAGGTAATTACTAGCAGTCATTAACCCTTTCCCCCATACGACAATTCTGCAGCAGACGACTTTAAACGTATTTTGTCAAAACATAGAAAATCTCCATAATTGAATGGATAACCTATGACTAAAAGTGGAAAACATTGTGGCAAAAGGAGAAATTGCACGTTTTTTGCAATTTCTTCTTTTGTCACTATGTTTACAAAAAGCTGTCTGCTGCAGAGGCATCCGAAAGTGTTTATATGAGGGAAAGGGTTAAAAACTAAGCCGGGGTATGAACCTGCACCCTCCCACAAACGAGGCAGATGCTCTAGCACTACACCGCCGAGATGGTTTACTGATAAGCAAAAACAGGCTTGAAACAATCTATTGTTTAATATTTAATAATCTATACTGATACTTTATAATCCAACATCATCATCAAATTATAAATCAAATATATGTAAGTAACCTTCATAAACAATAATTTTCCCTAAGAGTTCCTGGTTGCAGCAAAGATTGCAGAAAATCTGGCCATAGATTTAATTTTTAAAACAACTTAAACCAAAATATTTTACCTATATAACCAATTATTTTCCCCCAAAAGCTCTAGGCTGCAGCATGCATTACAGTAAACCTGGCTACAGTTTAACTTTTATCTCCTACCTAACTCCTTTAAGGGCTCATACAGAGATGACGTAGCCAGCGTAAGTGTAGAAATCAGAACGAGGCTAGTGCTTGTAGAATAAAGGAATGAATGTATATTGTTTTACGGCGCATCGACAGCTAAGGTCATTTAGCGCGCATTTAAATTTAATTATTCATGATCCCTGGGTAAACAAACCAGTACTAGGCTAGAAAATGTGCCTTGCCCAAGGGCACTCCACCATGACCGTAGTGCCGCGACTGGGCTTGTAGAATAAACAGTCAAGAATTTCAGAATACAAATCTTTGCAATCTTTCCTTTCTTTATCTCTTAAATGTGTTGAAAATCATCGGAGATTATATATCAACCTTTCTACATTCGTTTAGGCAATTTATTTCCACGATTGGCAAGTAAATCTTGTTATTTATTTAAATCTTTAATTATTCTCGGAATGTTCGGAAATTTCCAAGAAACGGCAACGTTATTTTTTACATGAATATCGAACGAATTGAATCTTCGTTCTTATGTCAGATTGACGATCATAAGCTTGAACAGCAATATGAAACCCTGAATGGGATTTACCGACGATGTCGAGTAATTTATGGAAAATATTACTATTTCATTGTCTAGATGCATGAATTGCATTGTTTACATTTTGCACACGACACCATGTCCATACAATCGAATGAATTTCGATCGTTTAGCGTAATTAAACAATTTTTAGACAATGAATTATTTACACATATTAGTATTAAATTAATACTAACATATTAATCATAGCAAGAAAATGATTGCTAATAAATTACAATCATTTTTGTAGATAACATTGAAACACGTGGGAGCAAACAAAATGGCGGGGAAAAATCTCGATGCGGGACCATCAACAACAGTGTGTTCTGCACAGGGAGATACGCGTAAAAATGACAGCAAGAGGACGCACACCGATGAATCGAATGTTGCCGACTTTCTAGAAAAAGGGCAGGAAATTCTGGATACATTTGTTACATCCATCAGTCAATTTGACGCTAAATCGTCACAAATTCAGGACTTAGCGGTGACAATAAGTCAAATCAAAACAGATTTGAAGAGGAAATTCGTCGCTGACACGTCCGCGGATGTACCTATTACCAAGAAGCAAACACCGAACGTAATCTCGGACGACGAATCATCGGACGAAGAAATGGGCGTATTAATGGGAGGAAAGACAGTATCGCCCACAGAAAATCAACCTGAACAAGATTTTCTAGACGAAATAAATGAGTTTTTTGTACCGGGAGATCAACTTAATCCCCCTGTACAAGAGGCAATAGCAGAATTGGGCTTAAGACCAGCAAATTTGGATCCAGAAAAATTCAAAAAGCTGAAAGCCAAATATCAACGTCCAGCTAATGTGGACAGCTTACAGATACCCAGGATTGATTCAATACTCTGGAGACAGTTAAAACCTTCCACAAAAAGTGCAAATCATGCCAAACAAAAAACAATTGGGCATCTAAACTTGGTGGCGGGTCCTCTGGTACAAGCAATGGACCATATTTATGGAAATACCAAACCAGATGTTACGGTACTTATGAAATGTGTGAGTGATGCTTTCAAGTTAATTGGCTGCTCAGTGACCACAGTCAATCAACAGAGGAGAGAGAGCATAAAAAAGGAGCTCGCACCAAAGTTCAAAGGCATATGCGGAGATGATACACCAGTTACAGCACTTGGATTGTTTGGTGACAATCTTACTGATCAATCAAGGCAATTGGACTCCACTAAGGACATACACATGACAGCAAATACAGCTGCTTTTTTAGGGAAAGGGAGGGGGGATGGACACAAATACAACCCAAACCTCTCCACACAAGGCAAAGGACAATATGCTGCTCACAAACAACAGTGGAAACCAAGAAGTCAGTATCAACAGCAACAACACTCACAACAAAAATCAGGGAAGGGATACAACTCCTCCAACAAGAACAAACAGGGTCAATTAAAAGCATTAGATGTGAATGTAAGTAATTGTTTACATGCCTTCAATCTTGTAAATACACAAACGAATTTCGTAGCTGGCAAAACCAAAGAATATTTTGATAGTTGGTCGAAAATAACTCAAGACAGTTGGATTTTAAAAACAATCTGTGGTTATGAAGTTGAACTTGGCACACAACCTATACAATGTGTTAATCCATTGCCCATACATTTCGCAGACATGGAAAAAGAACAAATTAATTTAGAAATTGATCGATTCTTACGTTGTAATATTATAGAACCTGTGCATAAGTCTGAACAGGATGAATTCATATCGAACATTTTTGCAAGGCCAAAAAAGGATGGACGCATGATACGTATTATTTTAAATCTTAAACAGTTTAATCTCAATATGCAATATCATCATTTTAAAATGGAAACACTCCAAACAGCAGTTAATTTGATGACACAGAATTGTTTTTTTGGGTCAGTTGACATATCAGATGCATATTATTCTATACCCATTAATTCAATTGATAGAAAATATTTTCGGTTTGTGCATAATGAGAAGAAATACCAGTTCACATGTCTAGTAATGGGATTAACAACAGCACCCAGAGTGTTTACTAAAGTGCTAAAGCCTGTTTTTGCGTCCTTACGAGCCTCTGGACATATAAGTACCACGTACATTGATGATTCATGCTTACAAGGTGAAACTTATAAAGCTTGTTTATCAAATATTAATGCAACTGTTGGCCTTTTCGACCGTTTAGGATTAACAATTAATGTGTCAAAATCGTGCTTTGTACCAACTCAACAGATAGAATTTGTTGGATTCATTTTATGTTCAAAAACTATGACGATTCGATTGACCCAGGTGAAGGCTACAAAGATTATAGATTTTTGTAAAGAATTGTTAACACAGTCCTATATTACCATCTTATTGTTTTCGCAATTAATAGGGAAACTTGTAGCAAGTGAACCAGGAGTTGAATATGCGCCTCTATATTATAAACCATTGGAAAAAGAAAAAGAATTCAATCTGAAATTAAAGCGTGGAAAGTACAATGCATTTATGAAATTGAATGATAACATCAAGCTAGCTATACATTGGTGGGTGGACAATTTAGAGAGTTGGTATAAAAAAGTATCCCATGGGAATCCGTTACTCACGATACATTGTGATGCGAGCTTGTTAGGCTATGGAGCATGTATAAAAGGCAAATATTTGGAAACTAATGGGGTGTGGTCAGTGGAAGAACAGAAATTACACATTAATATTCTGGAATTAAAAGCATGTAAGCTTGCACTAATGGCATTGTGTAGTTACCAAAGAAACATGCATATACGGCTATATACAGATAATACAACATGTTGTGCATATCTAAACAAATTTGGGGGAAAGAGTTTTGAGTTGAATATTCTGGCAAGAGAAATTTGGATCTGGTGTATTGATAAAGGCATTCATTTAAGTGCGGCTCATATAGCTGGTGTTGCTAATGTTGACGCTGACCGACTGTCTAGGAATTTCAATGACGACTTAGAATGGGCGTTAGACATGAGCATTTTTGACCAGATTGTTCAGATATATGGACAATTAGATATTGACATGTTCGCATCACGCTTGAATTAGAAAATAGAACGATACGTGTCTAGGATTCCTCAGCCTTCTGCTTGGGCTGTTGATGCTTTTTCACTGGATTGGGGAAATAACAATTTATATATGTTTCCTCCTTTCAGTCTGAAAACGAGAATACTTCAGAAAATAATACTAGACAAGGCAGAAGTAGTGTTAGTGGCTCCAATATGGACTACACAAACCTGGTGGCCTCAACTTCTTCATTTGCTGAGTCAACCAAGCTACTACTTGACACACACAAAGGACATTCTTCGCCTTCTTCACAAACCGGATTATGTTCATCCGCTCAAGAAACTGGTACTGGGTGTTTTCAGACTGTCAGGGAAGCCTTATGCGCGAAGGGAATTCAGGAACAGTCTGCCAAAATCATCGTTGATGGATGGAGAAAATCTACCCAGAAACAATATGCATCGTTTATCAAAAGATGGTTACACTTTTGTAATAGAAAATCGAATTCTGAAACTAAGCCAAATATAAATGTAGTCCTCGAGTTTTTAACGGAATTATATGAATTAGGGCCGAGTTACAGTGCTTCGGGAACAGCTAGAGCTGCTATTAACGCTTTTACTACCATCTGTGATGGAGTAGACTTCAGTTCAAACAATCTGCTTAAGAGATTTATGAAAGGCGTCTTTCGTAGTAATAAAAACAATGTTTTTCTGACAGAAATAATAATGAATCATCATTTTCCTCTGATATATAGTTCAAAACAATATTAACATCCCAAACAACTGGGTGTTTAGAAAAGTTTGGTCATAACAGACCAAACTTTTCTAAAC
This sequence comes from Serripes groenlandicus, assembly GCA_031761405.1. Classification (NCBI taxonomy): domain Eukaryota; kingdom Metazoa; phylum Mollusca; class Bivalvia; order Cardiida; family Cardiidae; genus Serripes; species Serripes groenlandicus. Next base: position 14,505,994 of record JASEVX010000005.1, on the reverse strand, counting down.
ACTAGATTTTCTATAATATTATTTGAAAATCTGCCAACCAGTTTGGGAGAAGAAGAATTTTGAAGTTTTTTTCGTTTCGTTGCCATGGAAAACAGATTTCTGCATGGATCCCAAAAATTTAAGGAATTCGGGTGAGGTCATTGAGAGGAAATTAACCGATGCTTTCTGTGAAGTTTCATCTTAATTGATCCACTGGTTACTGAGGAGAAGATGTTGACTGATGCCGGACGCCGGACAAAAGGCGATCACAATAACTGGCCTTGAGCAAAGCTCAGGTGAGCTAAAAAACATTGTGGCAAAAAGAGAAATTACTTGTTTTGAGCAATTTCTTCTTTTGTCACTTAGTCTAATTCTATAATAATGTTTATACAAGAGGGCCATGATGGCCCTGGATCGCTCACCTGATTTTTTTTTTTTCACTTTAGCTATATATAAGCCCTGCCCCGTGGTGGCCATAGTTTCCAACCAATCAACTTGGCTTGGAGGAATCTCTAGAAAATTATTTGAAAATCGGCCTGACACTTTGGAGGAGATGTTTTAAGTTTTTACTATAGCCATATAAGGCAAAATAGCCCCGCCCCCCTGGCAACCATGTTTTTCGACCAATCAACATGGCTTAAAGGAATCTGATAGAGGGTCATCCAAGAAACATTTCTACAAAATTATTTGAAAATCGGTCTGACACTTTTGGAGAAGAAGATTTTTTAAGTTTTCACTATAGCCATATAAGGCAAAATAGCCCCACACCCTGGTGGCCATGTTTTTCGACCAATCAGCATGGCTTGAAGGAATCTGATAGAGGGTCATCCAAGGAACATTTCTACAAAATTATTTGAATATCGGCCTGACATTTTCGGAGGAGAAGATTTTTTGAAGTTTTCACTATAGCCATATAAGGCAAAATAGCCCCGCCCCCTGGCGGCCATGTTTTTCGACCAATCAACATGGCTTGAAGGAAACTGATAGAGGTTCACCCTAGGAACATTTCTACAAAATTATTTGAAAATCGGCCTGACACTTTTGGAGGAGAAGATTTTGTAAGTTTTCACTATAGCCATATAAGGCAAAATAGCCCCACCCCCTGGCGGCCATGATTTTCGACCAATCAACATGGCTTGAAGGAATCTGATAGAGGGTCATCCAAGGAACATTTCTACAAAATTATTTGAATATTGGCCTGACACTTTCGGAGGAGAAGATTTTTTAAGTTTACACTATAGCCATATAAGGCAAAATAGCCCCGCCCCCCCTGGCGGCCATGTTTTTCGACTAATCAACATGGCTTGAAGGAATCTGATAGTGGGTCAACTTAAGGAACATTTCTACAAAATTATTTGAAAATCGGCCTGACTTTTTTGGAGGAGAAGAATTTTTAAGTTTTCACTACAGCCATATAAGGTAAAGTAGCCCCACCCCCTGGCGGCCATGTTTTTGACCAATCAACATGGCTTGAAAGAATCTGATAGAGGGTCATCCAAGGAACATTTCTTCAAAATTATTTGAAAATCGGCCTGACACTTTTGGAGGAGAAGATTTTTTAAGTTTTCACTATAGCCATATAAGGCAAAATAGCCCCGCCCCCTCCTGGCGGCCATGTTTTTCGACCAATCAACATGGCTTGAAGGAATCTAATAGAGGGTCATCCAAGGAACATTTCTACAAAATTATTTGAAAATCTGCCAACCAGTTTGGCAGAAGAAGAATTTTGAAGTTTTTTTCATTTCGTTGCCATGGAAACTAGAATTCTGCATGGATCCCAAAAATTTGAAGGAAATCTGGTGAGGTCATTGAGAGGATGCTTTCTGTGAAGTATCATCCCAATTGACCCACTGGTTACTGAGGAGAAGAAGTTGACGGACGCCGGACGCCGGACAAAAGGCGATCACAATAACTCACCTTGAGCAAAGCTCAGGTGAGCTAAAAATCAACAAGAGTGCCAGTGCCGCCACAAAATATAAAGATCAAGATTGGTCCTTTTAATTATTGCTTTTAACATGTCTGTATACATAAGCTCAAAATGAAGTCTGTGAGACCAGTTAGCTTAGCTGGAAGAGACAGGGACCCGAGATCATGGTTGCCTGGGTAGTAGGTTCGATCCCTGCAGGGGCAGCCGGGTGTTTCCTTGAGCAAAACTGTTTATCCACACTTGTTCAGAGTTGAAAGTCTTACTCTGCTTACCAGCCTAGCTGACTTTGGTATTAAATAAAGAAAATAGGATACATATAAACAGAGATAGAACCCTATAGAGGCTTCCGATGTGAAAGTAGGTCAAATGGCAGTGTCGATATGTATCCTTTTTTCCTTCTGAGCATAACTCTTGCAAAAATCACTCTACCGGATAATCCCTGCTTTATGCACTACCTGTTTGGAAACTTGAGTTGCATTCTCAAGTGAATATGATATAGAGACCAAGTTTCGAAAGGCATAACTATTGCAAAAATTGCTGAACCGGAAAATCGCTGCTTCATGCACATCTACCCATTATAGTAGTTCAAGTTTTGAAAAGATTCAGTCAGAAACGTAGGAAGAGTTGCGTTCACAAGCCGCAATATCAATCAGCTACAGAGACTAAGTTACAAGGGACATAAATCTTGCAAAAATCAATGAACCGGAAAATCGCCGCTTCATGCACATCTACCCATTATAGTCATGACATTGACCAAGTTTTGAAAAGATTCAGTCAAAAACATAGGAAGAGTTGCGTTCACAAGGCTGCAATATCAATCAGCTACAGAGACTAAATTTCGAGGGACAAAAATCTTGCAAAAATCAATGAACTGGAAAATCGCCGCTTCATGCACATCTACCCTTTATAGTAATGACATTGACCAAGTTTTGAAAAGATTCGGTCAGAAACATAGGAGTTGCGTTCACAAGGCTGCAATATCAATCAGCTACAGAGACTAAGTTACAAGGGACATAAATCTTGCAAATATCAATGAACCGGAAAATCGCCGCTTCATGCACATCTACACATTATAGTTATGACATTGACCAAGTTTTGAAAAGATACGGTCAGAAACGTAGGAGGAGTTGCGTTCACAAGAAATGGACGTACGGACGGACAGACGGAGAAGATGACGCCAATATACTACAGCCTCCGGCGGCGTATAAAAACAATAATGTTACCCACATCATTTTCCCTGAGAGCTCTAGGCTTCAGCACATATTACAGTAAACCTGGCTACAGATTTAATTATTATAACAACTTTCATGAAATCAAAACCAATTATCAGAGCTCTAGATTTCATGTTCTAAAATCCATATTTGACTTTCAAACCCTATTTTGTGGGTACTCAAAAGAATCGTCTCATTGAGACGATTCTTTTGAGTACCCACAAAATAGGATTTGGTTGAGTAATAAGAGAAATATTGTGGGGAAAAGACCTGTTCTCTCCCTCTTATCTAGTCTTCTGAATTATGTTACCTTTATAACCAATAATTTTCCCCGAGAGTTCCTGGTTACAGCATGCATTGCAGAAAATCTGGCCGCAGATGCGACAGTGATGCGTGCGCCTAAATGTTGGGAACTTATCCCCACAGTCGTAGCATTCCTTACAACTGCTGTCTGGCATCCAATACTGCTTAAAATCACCGTCTCTGTAGACTTGGGGAATCTACAATAAAAACAAAAAATATGCCTAACCCTTTCCCTGATATAAATGCCTTTTGATGCCTCTGCAGCAGACGACTTTTGAAAACATTGTGACAAAAGAAGAAATTGCTCAAAACGAGCAGTTTCTCCTTTTGCCACAATGTTTTTAACTTTTTTCAATAATTATACTTACAATTATAGAGACTTCCCATATTTTTTAGTAGACATTTTCAAAGGCATCTGCTGCATATTTGCTGTATGAGGGAAAGGGTTAATTGTTTTCGGGTATTGCGTGTTATCAGTATTTGAATCATACAACTGTGACGGTACACTTTTCCATGAAACCCGTGTAATAAATCCTTTCCCGATTAGAGACGCTTTTTGAAACATATGCAGGAGACGACTTTTGAAAACAAACAGGCAAAAGGAGAAACTGCTCATAACAAACAATTTCTGCTTCTGCAACAATGCTTTCAACCCAACCCCATATTCCAAATATTAAACAATCACTTGTTTAGATTTTTCTTTGTTCTTGTAAAGAAATCTTTAAAGTCATCTCCTGCATCTATCTGCGGACTTGTATATATGTGAGGAAAGGATATTTATTGATTGATTTGGGTTAAATGTCATTCCAACAATCTTCCTGTCATATCACAGCAGCTGGGAAAGGGATGAAAATTACTTAAAAGTACGTACTGATCCTTTGCGATCAAGAATAGTAGAGAGACGAGTGATAAGGCCACTGAAAATTCGCTTGGTTGCATCTTCGCACTCTGGTTTATCTGTCTCGGAACTTTTGCCTGTCGACGACGGATCACTTTGTTCGTCAGAGATGCCCGACCCAGATTGACTTTCTGCAGACTTTTCTGGTGAGAGATAATTAGCATAATGGTAAACTGTAACTCATTCCCTCATAATTAACAGTTTTCTACTTAACCCTTTCCCTCATATAGACGCTTTCTGACACCTCTGCAGCAGACAGCTTTTTGAAAACATAGTGACAAAAGAAGAAATTGCTCAAAACAAGAAATTTCACCTTTGGCCACAATGTTTTCAAAAGTTGTTTGCTGCTATTGCATCAATATGCATCTGCAGATGGGGAAGGGCTGAAAACAATGTTACAGGCTTTTTTCACCCTGTTTTCAAAGTTGTCATTTTAAACTTACATTCATATATGTAGTTTTTCCAGAGCTTTGCTTCGATGTGTTCAAACAGATTTGTGGTATGTGAGAGAAACATGGTGACGATTTCTGATGGCTCTGCAACATCTTTTAAAAACATTGTGGCACAAGGAGAAATTGATCTTTAAGAGCAATTACCATTTTTGCCACAATGTTTTCAACTCTATTCAATGATTAAACTTTCATTTATAGAGGTTTGCCATTATTTTAACCAGATGTTTTTTAAGTCAGATTTGCTGTCTGTGGAAAATGTTTAAAGGAGACCTTACAGAGGAGAACAGAGTTGAAATTTGTTGGCACCATACCAAGTTTATTATTTACCTTTTATGACACCCCTACTCGGGGATCCATTAGAATAATGGTCATTTTGTTCAAGTGACTCACTGTTTTCTACGACCTTAGATTGTCTGTCTTCTAAACCCTGCCAGGAACCAGACCTTTCAACCGACACCTCTCGGCCCGACGGTTTACTCCCGGATTCAGATGACTGGTCTGAATCATCTGGAAAAGAACATGGACATTCAAACTTATGGTACTGGTCATATAGACACTTTCTGTGCCTCTGCAGAGACGGCTTTTTGAAAACATAGTGATAAAAGAAGAAATTGCTCAAAAGAAGCAATTTCTCCTTTTGCCACCACAATGTTTTCCACTTTTAGTCATAGGATATCCATTATATTATAGAGATTTTCCATTTTTTGACAAAATATGTTCAAAGTTGTCTGCTGCAAAATAGTCGTATGAGGGAAAGGGTTAAAAAAGATTTTCTATGTTTTAACTTTTTACTATTTTCAATCATCTGCTGCTGATTTGGTGAACATGTACCTAGGAAAGTGTTCAACAAGTTACTTAACCCTTTCCCTCATATGACAATTCTGCAGCAGACGACTTTGAACATATCTTGTCAAACAAGAGGGCCATGATGGCCCTGGAATCGCTCACCTGATTTTTGTTTTCACTTAAGCTATATAAGCCCCGCCCCCTGGCGGCCATAGTTTCAGACCAATCAACTTGGCTTGAAGGAATCTGATAGAGGGTCACCCTAGGAACATTTCTACAAAATTATTTGAAAATTGGCCTGACACTTTTGGAGGAAAAGATTTTTTAAGTTTTCACTATAGCCATATAAGGCAAAATAGCCCCGCCCCGCCCCGCCCCGCCCCGCCCCTCTGGCGGCCATATTTTTTGACCAATCAACATGGCTTGAAGGAATCTGATAGAGGGTCATCCAAGGAACATTTTTACAAAATTATTTGAAAATCGGCCTGACACTTTCTGAGAAGACGACTTTTTAAGTTTTATAGCCATATAAGGCAAAATGTTTTCCTGGCTTTCCCACACCAGTACTTACACAACTTTCTCTCGAAGCCACTGACTACTTTCTCTTTGTTGCCATGGAAACCAGAATTCTGCATGGATCCCAACAATTTTAAGGAATTCTGGTAAGGACATTAAGAGGATGCTTTCTGTGAAGTTTCATCCCAGTTGACCCACCGGTTACAGGAGAAAATGTTGATGGTCGACGCACGCCGGACGCCGGACATAGGGCGATCACAATAACTCACCTTGAGCACTTCGTGCACAGGTGAGCTAAAAATAGAAAATCTCTATAATTAACAAGTAACTGGAGGATTGCAAGCAATACCATAGTCCCCTACCGGTTTGCACTTTTGAGTCTGTTTCTGTTGTCATAGCAACCCAATGTTTAGGTATATCAAGACAATAAAGTATGAAAATAAAGAAAGGGAAATAACTCAAAAATTAGGGAAGCAAGAGTTATGGTTCATGTGCACTGCACTCCCCCTTGATACGATGTATTCATGTGTGAAATTTCATAGCCATAGCTAGTATAGTTATGGAGATATGCTCCGGACAAAAATCAAGTATGAAAATAAAGAAAGGGAAATAACTCAAAAATTCGGCAAGCAAGAGTTATGGTTCATGTCCACTGCACTCCCCCTTGATGAGATGCATCCATGTGTGAAATTTCATAACCATAGCTAGTACAGTTTTGGAGATATGCTCCGGACAAAAATCAAGTATGAAAATAAAGAAAGGGAAATAACTCAAAAATTAGGGAAGCAAGAGTTATGGTTCATATGCACTGCACTCCGCATTGATGAGATGTATCCACATATGGAATTTCATAGCCATAGCTAGTACAGTTTTGGAGATATGCTCCGGACAAAAATTTGCCGGACTGACTGACGGACGGAGTGCAAACCTAATAGTCCCCTTCGGCACGCCGGTAGGGGACTAAAAACTAAAAGTGGAAAACATTGTAGGAAAAGGAGCAATTGTCACTATGTTTTCAAAAAGGTGTCTGCTGCAGGGGAGTCAGAAAGCGTCTATAAGAGGGAAAGGGTTAACCCTTTCACAGATACAGATCTGGTGGCCATTGATGCCACCACAGCACACCTTTTCAAAACATTTCGGAAAAGGTTCAAAATGAGCAATTTTTCCCTTTACCCTATATATAATGTTTTCAATTCTGCATTAAATTTTTACTTCCAATTTACTAAATGTTACAAAGTAACGATTTCCCAAACCACCGTCTTCAAAGACGTTTTAACCCTTTCCCTCATATAGACGCTTTCTGACGCCTCTGCAGCAGACGGCTTTTTGAAAACATAGTGACAAAAGAAGAAATTGCACAAAACGTGCAATTTCTCCTTTTGCCACAATGTTTTCCACTTTTTGTCATAGGTTATCGATCCATTCAATTATTGAGATTTTCTATGTTTTGACAAAATACGTTCAAAGTCGTCTGCTGCAGAATTGTCGTATGAGGGAAAGGGGTAACATTTCTGTTCTCAAAGTCAATTATGATCATTTTATATTTTGATAAGGAGCAATATCTCCTTTTATTTCCTCAATGTTTTCAATTTTAGTTAATAAGTTACCTATATTTAGATAGTATCTATTAGATACAATTATTTATAGAGGTTTTATTCATTTTTATGTTTTCAAAAAGCTGTCTGCTGCAGAGGCGTCAGAAAGCGTTTATATGAGGGAAAGGGGAACTATGATATGGCAAAATAGTCAAATGAACCAAATTCCATGAGGGCCTATGCTCTACTGGCATGGATCTGGCGGGTTTTCAAAAGGAACCGAGTTGTCATCAATATTTAACTACCATCCAAGTTTAGTGAAGATTGGATAGTAAATGGAGGCTCTATTGTGTTCACAAGCTGTATTATAGCAATTTTGACAATTTAAAGGGCCATAACACAGTCATGCAAGGGCACATCTGGCTGGTTTTTGAAAGGAACCAAGCTCTCATCAACATTTAACTACCATCTAAGTTTGGTAAAGATCAGATAGTAAATGGAGCCTCTATTGTGTTCACAAGCTGTATAACTACCTTTGCCCCTTTTAAATATTCTCGACAGTAAGCTATTGGAACCCTGGGACTCGGAAGCCAGTGGCGTAAATGAAGTGTAGGTGGCTGGAGCAGTATCCCATAGTGACATCTGGATGGTATCAGGATTACATTTGCTAGTGAAACGACTTTCCTTCTTCCCCTCCCTTTTTCTTTGGCACTAATAAAAATATCAGAGGATTGAATTAGGAGGAGTATAATGGTCTTTCCCTAATACGACAAATCTGCAGCAGACGACTTTGAACATATTTTGTCAAAAAGTAGAAAATCTCTATAATTGAATGGATAACCTGTGGGAAACATTGTGGCAAAAGGAGATTTTGCTCTTTATGAGTAATTTCTTCTTTTGTTTCAATGTTTTCAAAAAGCCGTCTGCTGCAGAGTTATCAGAAAGCATCTATATGAGGCAAAGGGTTAAATTAATGGTCTTTTTCCACCAATATCTCTCATATGACTCACATAACCCTTTCCCACAATAAATGAGAGTTTACTATTTAATAAATAGCTTGTTTTGAGCAATTTCTTCTGTTGCCACAATATTTTCAAAAGATGTCTGCTGCAGATGCGTCAAAATGCATCTACAAGTGGGAAAGGGTTGAACCATATGTTGTTTTTGCGCAAACAAATCGTCTAACCGAGACGTTCCTTTGAGTACCAACAAAATAGGATTTGGAGGTCATGAATCCGACTCATGATATAAGGATTTAAGACCATGGTGCAAAACTGCAAAACGCCCCTTATCTAGAGCTCTAATTAACATGTTCATTTTACCTGTTTGCAAACTCAATTGTGTAGGAAATTAAATAGGTCTGATCTTGCTCTGCCCTGTTTGCCAATTAGTCATAGAGGGCTTCAAAAAACTTATTTATCCATGAATCCGCAAATTTTTCTAGCTGTAGCTGCTGTATAGAATTTGCTTTTGGCGTTGATGACCCCTGAAGGTACTAGGTTGGAGACCTGGTCAGATCTACAGTCTGCGAAATTAGCATTGGTCCTATGGCCAGTGTAATTTTACATGTAATATATAACAATATCCAAACAGTAAGGAGTATACAAGGCCTATTACAATGTGGGGCATACAGTTACATATAAGCAAAAAAACAACTTTTGCATTCCGAGGGCTTCCTGCAAAACAGTTGTAACTGAACAAGTTGTAGTTACAACTGTTTTGCATGGAAACCATCGATTCTAAGCTACAGAGATGAATGGCTGTTTGTTTTCAAACACTGCCTTAAAACAATCTGTTATATCACGTTTTCTAGGTAAGTTATCAGTTATACTGGTCCATTTATCCTGACTTAAGTAAGTCTTATAAAAGGCTAACCCCAAAATCATGTGCGCCAAAGATGCAAAGTCATTATCAATTTATTGCCATTTTTGCAAGTCTTTGGTGTTATGTTATAGTCAGGGATCGAACCCATGACCTCTCACATCCGAGGTAGATGCTCTACCAATTCACCAAAATCTATGAATAACATTGATTGCTCGTGCTTATCTACAAAATTAATGTACATTATGTACAAATTTATGGTCTAGACAATCATAAAATTTGGCCCACTTTGATGCATTATAATAGAAACTTATATATGAGAATAGTTATCAACACTGTGAGAAACTTAACCTTTGTCAATTATCGATATCTAATGACAAATCATGTGACAATCATACATTTAGCTCTAAAGAAGTCAATGAACAAGGTAATAGATCTCCTTTTCAAACTGAATTTATTAATTGAAACTATAGTTTTACCATTTTGCAAGTATTTTAAATACTTTCTGACACCCCTGCACCAGACGACTTTTGTCAACATTGTGACAAAATCAAAAATTGCTGTCATAATGAGCATTTTCTCCCTTTGCCACAATGTTCTCAACTCTACTTATAAATAAGATTCTAGATTATGGATATTTTTTATTTTAATCACATTTTGTTTTCAAAGATATCTGCTGCAGACTTGTTGTTTGTTTGATGGGTTAAACTTTAATTTAACATGAGCTATCAGAGGACAGCATGCTCAACTTTTTCGAGCTTGCCAATAAAACAAAACTATTTTGGGTGGTACAGAAGCAATTACTTTAACATACTATTTATAAGCAAAGTTAAAGGGTCCTAATTCTTACAAAAACCTTCATTGAAATATGCGCTCTTTGCTGTTGGTGGAGGTATTGATGGTAAAAAGATATTGTTAGTGTTTAAGCTATATCTCTAATTGTTTTGAAAAAACAAGAGGCCCATGAGGGCCTATGCTCTACTGGTATGGTTCTTTGGTCATTTTCAATCCAGAGCATGTATGTATGGTGAAGATCGGATAGTAAATGGAGGCTCTTTTGTGTTCACAAGCTGTATTATAGCAATTTTTACAATTACATGGGCCATAATCCAGTCTTGCATGGGCGGATCTAGCTGGTTTTCAAAAGGAACCAAGCTCTCATCAATATTTAACTACTATCTAAGTTTGGTGAAGATCAGATAGTAAATGGAGCCTCTATTGTGTTCACATGCTCAATTATAGCAATTTGGAATTTCAAGGGCCATAATCCAGTCTTGCATGGGCGGATCTGGCTGGTTTAGGAAAGGAACCGAGCTCTCATGGATATCTAACTACTGTATAAGTTTGGTTGAGATACAATCAAACGTGAAGACTGTATCGTGTTAACAAGCTCTTTTATAGCAATTTTGACCATTTCAAGGGCCATAATCCAGTCTTGCATGGGCGGATCTGACTGGTTTTCAAAAGGAACCGAGCTCTCATAGATATCTAACTACTGTATAAGTTTAGTTGAGATACAATCAAAAGTGAAGACTATCGTGTTAACAAGCTCTTTTATAGCAATTTTGACCATTTCAAGGGCCATAATCCAGTCTTGCATGGGCGGATCTGGCTGGCTTTCGAAAGGAACCGAGCTCTCATGGATATCTAACTACTGTATAAGTTTGGTTGAGATACAATCAAAAGTGAAGACTGTATCGTGTTAACAAGAAATTGTTTACGGACGCACGCACGCACGGACGACGGACACATCGCCACGACATAAGCCCTTCTGGCCGCCATAATCCAGTCTTGCATGGGCGGATCTGGCTGGTTTTCAAAAGGAACCGAGCTCTCAGATATCTAACTACTGTATAAGTTTAGTTGAGATACAATCAAAAGTGAAGACTGTATCGTGTTAACAAGCTCTTTTATAGCAATTTTGACCATTTCAAGGGCCATAATCCAGTCTTGCATGGGCGGATCTGGCTGGTTTTCGAAAGGAACCTAGCTCTCATGAATATCTAACTACTGTATTAGTTTGGTTGAGATACAATTAAAAGTGAAGACTGTATCGTGTTAACAAGCTCTTTTATAGCAATTTTGACCATTTCAAGGGCCATAATCCAGTCATGCATGGGCGGATCTGGCTGGTTTTCGAAAGGAACCGAGCTCTCATGGATATCTAACTACTGTATAAGTTTGGTTGAGATACAATCAAAAGTGAAGACTGTATCGTGTTAACAAGAAATTGTTTACGGACGCACGCACGCAAGGACGACGGACACATCGCCACGACATAAGCCCTTCTGGCCTTTGGCCAGTAGAGCTAAAAATGATTTGGTATGAATAACGCGACCAAAATTCTAAATCGAAAGAGGGCCATAATTCTTTAAAACAAGAGGGCCATGATGGCCCTGGAATCGCTCACCTGATTTTTTTTTTTTCACTTAGCTATATAAGCCCCGCCCCTGGCGGCCATAGTTTACGACCAATCAACTTGGCTTGAAGGAATATGATAGAGGGTCACCCTAGGAACATTTCTACACAATTATTTGAAAATCAGCCTTACACTTTCGGAGAAGAAGATTTTTTAAGTTTTCACTATAGCCATATAAGGCAAAATAGCCCCGCCCCCCCTGGTGGCCATGTTTTTTGACCAATCAACATGGCTTGAAGGAATCTGAAAGTGGGTCACTTAAGTAACATTTCTACAAAATTATTTGAAAATCAGGCTGACACTTTCGGAGAAGAAGATTTTTTAAGTTTTCACTATAGCCATATAAGGCAAAATAGCCCAGCCCCCCTGGCGGCCATGTTTTTTGACCAATCAACTTGGCTTGAAGGAATCTGATAGAGGGTCATCCAAGGAACATTTCTACAAAATTATTTGAAAATCAGGCTGACACTTTCGGAGAGGAAGATTTTTTAAGTTTTCACTATAGCCATATAAGGCAAAATAGCCCCACCCCCCTGGCGGCCATGTTATTCGACCAATCAACATGGCTTGAAGGAATCTGACAGAGGGTCATCCAAGGAACATTTATACAAAATTATTTGAAAATCTGCCAACCAGTTTGGGAGAAGAAGATTTTTTAAATTTTCACTATAGCCATATAAGGCAAAATAGCCCAGCCCCCCCTGGCGGCCATGTTTTTCGACTATCAACTTGGCTTGAAGGAATCTGATAGAGGGTCATGAATACAAGGAACATTTCTACAAAATTATTTGAAAATCGGCCTGACACTTTCGGAGAAGAAGATTTTTTAAGTTTTCACTATAGCCATATAAGGCAAAATAGCCCCGCTCTCCTGGCGGCCATGTTTTTTCACCAATCAACTTGGCTTGAAGGAATCTGATAGAGGGTCATCCAAGGAACATTTCTACAAAATTATTTTAAAATCGGCCTGACACTTTTGGAGAAGAAGATTTTTTGAGTTTTCACTATAGCCATATAAGGCAAAATAGCCCCGCCCCCCTGGCGGCCATGTTTTTCGACCAATCAACATGGCTTGAAGGAATCTGACAGATGGTCATCCAAGGAACATTTCTACAAAATTATTTGAAAATCTGCCAACCAGTTTGGGAGAAGAAGAATTTTGAATTTTTGTTCATTTTGTTGCCATGGAAACCAGAATTCTGCATAGATCCCAAAAATTTGAAGGAAATCTGGTGAGGTCATTGAGAGGATGCTTTCTGTGAAGTTTCATCCCAATTTACCCACCGGTTACTGAGGAGAAGAAGTTGACGCACGATGGACGACGCACGACGGACGACGGACAAAAGGCGATCACAATAACTCACCTTGAGCAAAGCTCAGGTGAGCTAAAAACCTTGACAGAATTATGTACTCTTGTCTGTTGATGTTGGTATTGATAGTGAAAAAGTGTTGTTAGTTTCAAAGCAAAATCTGTTATGACTTTGACAAAAAGTGAATTGGTACAAAAAAAATAACCAAAAGTCTGTTAAAAAGGGACATAATTCTTACAAAAACCTTGACAGAGTTATGTACTCTTGTCTGTTGATGGAGGTAATGATGGTGAATAAGTGTTGTTAGTTTCAAAGCAATATCTGTAATGGTTTTGACAAAACAAGAGGGCCATGATGGCCCTGGATCGCTCACCTTAATTATACAATGTACTACAATGCAAAATACATCAGGACAATTATTCTGAATGCAACCTCCACAGTGTTAACAAGATTTTCCTTCATTTGGCCTAGTGATCTATATTTTTTTACCTGATATGACCCATATTCCAACATGGACTAGATATTATCAAGTCAACATTCTGACAAATTTTCAACTTGCTCAAAGTAAAAATGCGGCCTCCGGAGTTTGAACAATATTTTCCTTTATTGACCTTGTTTCTGACCCTACATGATCCATATTCGATCTTGGCTTAGATATCATTAGATAAACATTCTCATAAAATGTCAAGCTGCTGTAGCAAAAAATGTGTCTTCTACAGAGTTAACCAGATGTTCCTTCAATTTGGCCTAGTGACCTAGTTTCTGACCCAATATGATCCATATTCGAACTTGACCTAGATATAATTCAGACAATCATTCTGACCAAATTTCAAGCTGCTGAAGCAAAAAATGTGGCATCCAAAGTGTTAACAAGATTTTCCTTCAATTTGGCCTAGTGACCTAGTTTTTGACCCTACATGATCCATATTCGAACTTGGCTTAGATATCATTTAGATAAACATTCTCATAAAATGTCCAGCTGCTGTAGCAAAACATGCGGCTTCGACAGAGTTAACAAGATTTTCCTTCAATTTGGCCTAGTGACCTAGTTTCTGACCCAATATGACCCATATTTAAACTTGACCTAGATATCTTTAAGACAAACATTCTGACAATATTTCAACATGCTCAAGTTGAAAATGTGGCCTCTACAGTGTTAACAAGGTTACCCTTCAATTTGGCCTAGTGACCTAGTTTCTGACCCGATATGACCCATATTCGAACTTGACCTAGATATTTTTAAGACAAACATTCTTACAAAATTTCAAACTGCTGAAGCAAAAATTGCGGCCTCTAGAGTGTTAACAAGATTTTCCTTCAATTTGACCTAGTGACCTATTTTTTGACCCGACATGACCCATGTTCGAACTTGGCCTACATATCATCAAGGCAAACATTCTGATAAAGTTTCAACATGCTCAAGTTGAAAATGTGGCCTCCAGAGTGTTAACAAGATTTCGCTTCAATTTGACCTAGTGACCTCGTTTTTGACCTCATATGGCCCAGTTTCGAACTTGTCCAAGATTTGATGGAGATGAATGTTCTGATACACTTTCATGAAGATTGGATGCAAAATGTAGCCTGTAGATTGTTAACAAGCTGAAATGTTGACGACGCACGACGGACGGACGCCGGACAAAATGTGATCACAATAGCTCACCTTGCACTTCGTGCATAGGTGAGCTAAAAATGTAATTGCTCAAAACCAGCAATTCTACTAGTTCTAACAATATTTTCCACTTTGTACTTCATTTCCCATAATTTTACATTTACCATAGAAATTCATTTTGCCGCAATGATTTCAATTCTATTCAATGAATATAGATGTTTGCCATATTTTGAACCAGATCTTAACAAAGTTGTTTGCTGCAAATTTGATGCAAGTGGGAAAGGGTTAACCTCATACATATACCATTTAAAATGAACAAATTCTTATGCTCCTACAATGGTTCAACTCTTTATCAAAATAATACTTAAAGTACTCGTCTTTATTTGTTCAGATGTTTTTGAAAGCAGACAACTATAAAACAATATAATTATGAGGTAAACAGCAGGCAGACATACCTGAGCTACATTGTCCCTCTGGAGTAGCCAATCCCCTCTGACTGCAGTAGTATCAGCCATCACAGGCGATTGGATATTCGGATATTTTGTACCCGCAGGACAGTAGGTACCTGGCCAGCATTCTCGGCCGGTGTAATTTGTGGCGAGACATGAAAAGTTTGACACGTCCGTGGCATTGGAATAGGGCACCGGCATGGCTTAAGTTGACTGGCCTGTACAAAACAAGCCTCCAGTACAGTTCCCTGTAGGGATTGTCAGGCCATCAGCTGGGAAAATATGTCATAAATGAATTATTTTACATGAATATCAACCTTTAGACGGCTTGAAATTAAAAAAAAATAAAACATATGCAGCAGAAAACTTTTGAAAAAAGGTGGCAAAAGGAAAATGTCTGTTTGCCACCATATTTTATATTCTTTTAAAGTCATCTGGTAATGATTCATTGTACGTAAAAATGAGCAAATAGCAACATCAATGACAAAGCATAACTATGTAGACGGCTTTTGCTCATAATAGTTTGACAGTAACATCAAGGATGCTTGCAGAAAAAGGGAAGATCCTGATCAGACAGCATGAAGACTTCTATTGATAGTTATTAACTCTTTCTCTTATATAGACGCTTTCTGACGCCTTTGCAGCAGAAAGCTTTTTGAAAACATGGCAACAAGAGAAGAAATTGCTCAAAACGAGCAATTTCTCCTTTTGTCACCATGTTTTCAACTCTATTCAACTATTGTACTTTCGTTTAAAGGGAGTTTCCAAACAAACTTGGGTGTGTTTTCAAATTTGTATGCTGCAAGTCTGTTGTATCTGGGAAAGGGTTAATCAAGTCCCAAAGCTAATTTGTGTGTAACTTTAACCAAATGTCTTATAAGATGCACTTAAATATAAGACTCAAAAATGCATGTAACACCAATTTTGACTGATTTCAAAGCAAAAATCCAACAGATTTAGTTAGTTCATTACTATAATTAAATAATTTCCTGACAGAACTAACAATGTTTCGAATCTAGGCTAGCAGTCAAGACAGCAGCTCTTCTAAAGTACGTAATCTAAAATATCTTTTAGGCTTCAAACTATATGCTGTGCTGCCTCAAAAGAATGACCCATTATTTCAGTAATGCTACAATTGCAAATTGTCCTACAAATGCATTTCCTAGCTTTCTCACACAAGTGCTCAACCAGCTCACTTTCCTGAAAAGATAATGACGAGAAACCAACCTGTCTGACAATAATATTCTGCAGTACAATCCCTAGTTTCAGCAGACTGGCCCGGCAATATTTCCCACCAGAACAATGGGTACATTCCGATACCCATGTCAAACCAGCTGTGGGTCTAAAGGTACCAGCAGGGCAAGGCTGGACATCAGCCCATGTGCCCTTGTGGCAGTAACATCCCATAAGGCAGGCGTCTGCTCTAGCTTTGTTGGTACAAGAGAACCCTGTAGAGCATGTGTACCAGATGGAAGCTCCTGTATGGTTGGTGTATGTCTGGTTTGGACAGAAAATGTTTGAAGGGGAACTAGTTGGACAGTAAGAACCAGCTGGACATTATGTTCCCTGTAGTACCATCTGTGGGGGCATTTACTGTGGCACTCTCTACACAATAGTAACCTGTTTAGAAAAGGAACAAAATTAACCCTTTCCCAGGTGCATTTTAACCTTTTCCCTCGTATAGATTAAGGCTTATAGAGATAAGGCAGGTTTATGAAGCAATTATTATTGCATAGTCTACAGTTTGTTTACATTTTATTTTAATGTGTAAGGAGTAAAGTGATCTGATTGGTTGCTATTTTTATCGTTACATAATTAGGTTATTCATTGAGGTGCAGGCTAGTCAGATTCGTTTCGAAACTAAGAAACTTTATTATTTACGTTTGTTGGATTTATTTCTAGACTTGTTAACCAGAACTTGTTCTATGACAGTTTATTAACGTCACGATAGTTTTAATGACGAACATTTACGGATGCTAATATGATTATTGATCATTGTTATCTTGAGTGATTGGATAATATTGTGACAATGGCGGACCGACGCGCACCTCGTGCTAGAACAAGGAATGTTCCATGGGACAGTGCTGACCCATCTAACTGGACACTTGAAAAACTTAAATCAGAACCGGAAAATATGAACATTTTCGTTCCAGCATCGTTAGGTAAAAACGTGCTTAAGAAGATCTATGCAGAAAATAGTGCGCGGAGGGATATGAACAATAGTGGTTCAAATAACATTCAAACGGATGGAAATCAGAATACGCCAAGCCAGGTCAGTCATTCCTCTAGTACGATTTATACGCCCGCCGCCGGTAGCTCCAATGACTTGACAGCGGCCAGACCGAGCCGCAGCACTGCAGTGACCGAAGTCGGAACTGCGCGCAATGATACGTCTGGAAGTAGTACTTCCAACATGGCCGCGCCCATGCCATTGAACATAAACAATTCGATAGTAACGGGAATGCTCAACAGCATGCAGTCGATGCAGCAAACCATGTTCGGTATGCAACAGTCAGTACTCAAATTGACTAGTGATCGTAATACAGCCGATGACAATGAAGGACATTCCCTGTCTACCGCTTATGCAGCGATGAGAAGCCCAGGACGCGGTGCCGGAAATGTCGAACAGCTGACCAATGTAGCTGTTAACAACACACAGAACGGTGGGTATAGATTCCCAATTTCCGAGTTTGGAGTCCCCTCTGAGTGCGTGCCCCATCTGGACATCGTCCAAGATAATATCAAGAAAAAGATCTGGGAGGGGAAAGATGTAAATTTGGCCTCACTACTGATTCCTAAATTTGACAATGATAAAAACACTCATGAGTCAGGACATCAGACAATAACTGTCAAATTAAATGATCAAGAGGATGCTAGACTACATAAATCACTCACAATTTCTGAATTCATCACTGCCTTCGGCAAATACAAGAGAGTGATGTGTGTTAAGTTCCCCGAAAGACGTGTCGAACTTGATCGTTATGAGGCGAACATTGTAGATGTTTCAAATGTGTATGGCCCAAAGTTCTATGAATACCATTGCCAATTCTCAGCCAGAGCTGCCGCAGCATTACGAGACCATAACATTAAGGTTGACTGGGCTATCAAAGACAATACTCTACTCACTATGGTGGCTGGAAATGCTCGAATGAACGCATGTAATCTCTGTAACTCTACCATGCACCCCTCAGCTTTTTGCCCTCAACTCGCTATGAGTAAGAATACATTTTCAAACATGTCAAATGTAACCAAAAACAATTCGAAAGTGATAGACAGATACGGCAGAAAAAGAATTATGTTTAACGACAGAGAAGTGTGCAACAACTTTAACGAGAGAAGTTGTTATAGACCATCATGCCAGTATACCCATGTATGTTCTGTATGTCATGCAAATACTCACGGGGCTAACTCTTGTACACGTAAGAAAACAATCATACCACAGGAAACTTCAAATCAATGACTAAATTACGATGAAGTTGAGACACCAATTAATATTAATAATTTAAAACAAGAATTGGCTTATCATCCAGATCAGAACTTTGTTAAATATTTGTGTGATGGTTTGGAGTATGGTTTTGACACTATGATTGCTAACATTAATGTTTCTACCAAAGAGTGCAAAAATTTAAGGTCCACAATTACACAACCAATCATTGTTGATACACTTGTTGAAAGTGAGGTAAATAAGGGATTTTTAAGAGGACCATTTGAAGTTTTACCTTTTTCGAAATATTGTGTGAGCCCTATAGGTGGCTATAGGCAAATATTCTAGGAAACCAAGACTGATTGTTGATTTGTCATCTCCCCATGAGGCCTCTAACCATTGTAGCGTGAACGAAATGATTGATAAGGAAAGTTGTTCATTGTCATATGTGCGCATAGATGACGCAATAAAAATTATTCATAGATTAGGTAGAAATACCACAATGTGTAAAACAGACATCTCGGATGCTTTTAAATTGATGCCTGTTTTGCCTTCACAGTGGCATATGTTTGGTGTTAAGTGGCGTAACCATTATTATTATTATACAAAACTAGCGTTTGGTTGCCGGTCTTCTCCTAGGATCTTTGACACATTATCACAATTATGGGATTAAGTTTATTCTTCATTTGTTGGACGACTTTATAACATTCGAAGAGCCTCTTAAATGTGGCCAGAGGAACATGGATTTATTATACTATATTTTCAAGAAACTTAACATCCCTATGGCCAAACACAAAACTGCAGGCCCTGATACAGTTATGGAATATTTGGGAATTATTTTAGATTCAAGTCTTATGGAGGCTAGGTTGCCAAATGACAAACTGAAAAGAATAACTGAGTTTTTGAGAGATTTTTTGAATAGGAAATCATGCACAAAACGTGAATTGTTGCAACTTTTGGGCCATCTTAATTTTGCCTCAAGGGTAGTTATTCCTGGAAGATCCTTTGTGTCGCATCTTATTTCACTTTCAACCACAGTTAAAGCATTGCATTATTATGTTACTATGACTGAGGATTGCCGAGAGGATATACGTATGTGGCTTTTCTTTTTAACACATTGGAATGGAGTTAGTGTGTTCTACAATATTGATTCTATCACATCAGATGACTTTTGTTTACATACAGATGCCTCCGGCTCAGAAAGGCTAGGATTTGGTGGATACTTCAATGATCAGTATTTTTTCGAACGTTGGCATTCTTCTTTAAATGAATTGGTAGTTAAAGATAAGTCGGTATCAATTGCGTTCAGGGAACTGTATCCAATAGTCGTGGCTGCTATTCTATGGGGCCATTTATGGAAAAAACAACGCATTATTTTCATGTGTGACAATGAAGCAACAGTTGCTATTATACACAAAGGCAGATCCAAATCGAAACATATCATGCCCTTAGTTCGACGTTTAACATTGCTGGCAGCTCAACATAACTTTGTTTTCCTTTCTCGCCACGTACCGGGTAAACATAATGCTATAGCAGACTCTTTATCTCGTTTGCAGATGGACAGATTCCGTTGATTGGCCCCAGCATTGGCAGCCAATAAACCCTGTATAGTGCCTCATCTGAAGGTCGTATTATGGACCTCAAAAACGTAGTTGACAATTTGTGGTGTAAAGCTATTGCACCGAGCACAAAACAATGCTATGAAACTGGGTTTAAGGCTTATGTTCAATTTTTATTGTTTACAGGAATAGTGGCATATGTTATGCCTCGTTTTTTACCTGTTGATGAAGAGTTACTGTTATTATTTGTAGCACATTGTACAAGTAGGCTTAATGTTAGTTACAGTACAATCAAATTATATTTATGTGGTATCAGATTTAGGTGTATGGAACAGAATATAAGATACCCAGATAATTCTCAGTTAAATCGTCTTAAATCCATACTTAATGGAGTTAAGCATACCCAAAACATATCTTCAAGACCTCGATATCCAGTAACTTTTGACATATTGAACAGGTTATGTGTTTACTTACGAAAAAATGATTCCTTTAAACATTTATTATTAGAAACTATAAGTACAGTAAGACAGATCCTTTTAGAAAAGGCGTGACAATTAAACTGTTTGAGACTGGAAAAGATATTTGCCCATTTAGTATTTGTTGCAAGTATATGAAAGGTAGAGTTAAAGTTAATTCAGGGGATTCGTATGACCAACCCCTATTTATTGATACAGATGGACTAGCAGTGACAAGAAGGAAATTCTTATCTATGTTCAAAGAAACATTACAATATTTAGGCATTGATTCTTCATTTTATAGTGGTCACTCTTTTCGCATCTGAGCGGCTACGACTGCAGGTAGAGTACTTATTGAGGACCATCTTATTAAAACCTTAGGTCGATGGTCGTCGGATTCCTATTGCAGATATATACGGATTTCTGACAGTGTGCTGAAGAAAGCACAAAATACTCTGGCAGATGCTTAACTTAAGGATATATATTTGCTGTATACCCGATACAGTAGAGTAGGTTTGAATTAGTTTATGTTCAATGTAGTTTGAGTTTGATTGATTATTTTATCATTGTTTTGTAACATGGTTATTTATATTTGGCTTACCCTCATTTTGGGGCACTCAGATTGCATATTTCATTACAATCTGGTTTTGGCCGTGTTAAAAGATTGTTTCAATTTTAAACAATTGTTTAATTCCCCAAAATTCAGCTAACTTAATTGAATTATGGATTTTTAAAAAATTTACAATATAACAGGTAGTGTTCTTCCGGATCTTGTGGCATGTATGTCTTCACACAGAGTTGACACAAATGCATAGTTACACCGAGTTGAACATTATGTTTGCTACCATTTATTTTGGGATTTAGAGTCAACTTTAAAATACTACAATTCCATTTTCGTCCGGATCTTGTAGCATGATCTCACATCTATCTGATCTATACTCAATTGACAACTGGTCATAGCTACACCGAGTCGAATATTACCGATTGCTGTCATGGTTATTCCGGCTCTTGTAGCCAAGCCACACCGAGTTAACTAGCTCCTCAGTTTTCCGGCTCTTGCTGCTTACTTAGCTGCTGCACCGAGTTTAACCGAGGTTATTCCGGCTCTTGCAGCCTTATGAGGCCGCACCGAGTAAACTACATCTGGTTTTCCGGCTCTTAATTTTGTGTCTTAGCATAGCTGCTACACCGAGTTTAACTATGTTAGCAATTTAAGCAATTCCGAGTCTGCCCCTAAGCCAAAATTTATTATTGATTAGTTTAAAAGTAAAATGTATATATTTGTTTTGATATTATCAGGTTTTTTTTGGTTTTTTTTTGGATTGTTTGATTTGATATATTTGTGACAGTTAAGTCACTTTGTTTATATTGATACATGGATAAAGAGTATAAACATATAAGATGTTTCTTTTTATGAGTTGTATGGATGGAATTTTTTTCAAGGTCAGATATCCACTATCAATGTGGTTTATGTTCACGGTTGATGGAAGAGTAAATGTCTTAGGACATCTTTCCATGGGAAATAGACTCATGTGAATATAGGGGATGAGAGAGAAAATTTTAACACTTAGATATATGGAATGAATTGATATTGGGATGATATAAGAAGCCTGCTATCCTCTTACTAATTGCAGCATAAATGCATTCTAACGCCTCTGCAGCAGACGACTTTTTGAAAACATTGACACAAAGGAAGAAATTGCTCAAAACAAGCAATTTCTCCTTTTGACACAATGTTTTCAACTCTTTTCAGTAATTGAAAGTATCTTGGGAAAAGCTCTATAGATGTAGCTAACCTACATCTATAGAGCTTTTCCCAAGATACTTTCAATGTCGTCTGCTGCAGATTCGTTGTGTGGGAAAGGGTTAACACATCAGCAGCAGACAACTTTTGAAACATTGTGACAAAGGAGAAACTGCTCATTGTTACCACTTACAATAAAGATTTTAACTCTATTAAATAATTACACTTTGATTTAAGTAATTTTACGAATTCTTATGCAGTAGTTTTAAAAGTTGTCTACTACAAAATTGTTGTACCGGTATGTTGGAAAAATTAAAACAATTGATAACTAGAATTGTTTTTGCAAAAAACAGATGTCTCCCCTCAAATATCTGTCAAAATCTCTCAAAACATTCCAACCTATAAATTTGGGACAGACAGACAGTCGAGACATGGGTTCTGCACATCGCCTTGATGAGGTGAACATTTGACCCAAGTTTCATGAAAATCCTTCAGGCCGTCTTGGAGATATGGAGCGGACACGATTTGGGACGGACAGACGGACGGACAGACAGACAGACAGTCGAGACATGGGTTCTACACATCGCCTTGATGAGGTGAACATGTGACCCAAGTTTCATGAAAATCTTTCAAGCCGTCTTGGAGATATGGAGCGGACACGAAATAAAGCCTCAAACCTTTGACCTTCAAGCGTGACCTTGACCTTGACCCTATATTGTCGAGACACGGGTTCTGCACGTCGCCTTGATGAGGTGAACATGTGACCAAAGTTTCATTAAAATCCTTCAAGCCGTCTGGAAGATATGGAGCGGACACAAAATAAAGCCTCAAACCTTTGACCTTCAAGCGTGACCTTGACATTGACCCTATATTGTCGAGACGCAAGTTCTGCACGTCACCTTGATGAGGTGAACATGTGACCCAAGTTTCATGAAAATCCTTCAAGCCGTCTGGGAGATATGGAGCGGACACGAAATAAAGCCTCAAACCTTTGACCTTCAAGCGTGACCTTGACATTGACCCTATATTGTCGAGACGCGGGTTCTGCAAGTCGCCTTGATGAGGTAAACATGTGACCCAAGTTTCATGAAAATCCTTCAAGCCGTCTGGGAGATATGGAGCGGACACGAAATAAAGCCTCAAACCTTTGACATTCAAGCGTGACCTTGACCCTATATTGTCGAGACGCAGGTTCTGCACGTCACCTTGATGAGGTGAACATGTGACCCAAGTTTCATGAAAATCCTTCAAGCCGTCTCGGAGATATGGAGCGGACACGAAATAAAGCCTCAAACCTTTGACCTTCAAGTGTGACCTTGACCTTGACCCTATATTGTCGAGACGCGGGTTCTGCATGTCGCCTTGATGAGGTGAACATGTGACCCAAGTTTCATGAAAATCCTTCAAACCGTCTGGGAGATATGGAGCGGACACGAAATAAAGCCTCAAACCTTTGACCTTCAAGCGTGACCTTGACCTTGACCCTATATTGTCGAGACGCGGGTTCTGCACGTCGCCTTGATGAGGTGAACATGTGAGCCAAGTTTCATGAAAATCCTTCAAGCCGTCTTGGAGATATGGAGCGGACACGATTTCGGACAGACGGACAGACAGACAGACGCCCAGGACAAAAACAATATATCTCCCCTGTATACAGGGGGAGACATAATGAACAATAACTTAGCAGAGTTTTGAAAACATTGTGGCAAAAGGATAAATCGCTCAATATTGTCACAATGTTTTCAACCCTTCATTTAGGGGGCTTTTCTATATTATTGTTGAGATGTTTTCAAAGTCGTCTGCTGCAGATTTGTTGTATATATGTTAATGAGTGACAGATTCCTTCATGGAAATTCCTGAACCAAAATGTATAGTTGGATCTGACAACATAAAGGAATAGACTTATCTTTATCTAAAATTGTCAAATATGCCCTACAGTAAGTTTTAAACTGGTGAACAGATCAAAATTAATAAAGACATTATTAAGGATACTCTGAAATAAATCTCAAAAACATAAGAGTATGGCATTTGTGACTAGCATAGATCCAAACAAGGATGTGCATCTGATCAGGATCTACACTGTTCACTAATTCAAAGATGGGTTCAAGAAATTTCAGAAGATAGTATCCATTTTGATCTTTCTGCATGGCTTAGCAGGCACATTTTTATCTCTGTGTGTATTAATTAAGCTGAGGTTAATTTACCTGGAGATCTGCTCATATTTCCTTAAAAAATACTATGGAAGTATTTATGTTACAACTACTCTATCACAAGATGTTGAATACTATTTTGCCTCTATATAATGGCTTCATCTAATCATTATAACTTATTCACATCATTGTTTTCACATTATAGTGCAGGCTTGCAAGTTCATATGACCTCCAAGTAAACAAACCTTATGACCTTTGCATCTGGCTCTACACTGTTTTCTTATGTCAGAGCAGCCTTCGAGAAATATCTGACAAACAGTTTTAAGCTAAACAATCAAGATATCAGTGTAAGAAAGTGTGCATTACCTTGTAAACAATCTCCCGCATCATCCGATATGACAGGTGTACATGCTAGACAGTCACTGAGAGCAGTTCTTGTAGAATTTTGGCTTATAAGTTCCAGATGAGAAAGCTGTAGGTTGATGACTAGCTGTTGGACAATAATATCCACTGGGACACTGGTCACCATAGCTTTTGCCAACTGGGTTAGGTTCCTCTGATGCATTGTTACAGTAATATCCAGCCAGACAGTCTCCAGAAGACGTCGAGAGCCCTGCGGAGTCGCAGTATTGGCCAGGGGGACAAGTAGTGCAATCAGCTAGGGCTGTGAGTTGTGACCAACCACCAAATTAAGAGCACTGTTGGCAAGCTCCATCATTGGATGACGGGTTTGAATCTGTGGCTCCACTCGTGCAATAATATTCAACAAGGTTCTGTGTCTGACAGTAGTAGCCTGGTGTACATGAGTGCATTGTGCTGATGTATTGCTGAAAGTGCCTAATGGACATGGATTTTGGATGGCAGTCTGGGTTCCTTCTGAGCAGTAAAATCCAGCAAGGTAATCTTTAGGCGTCACCACACCATGACTTGTTTCACCAACACCACTCTGTTGCTCCGAAATGGCTTCATTCCGATCACAATATTTTCCCTCTGGACAGATAAGACGAAGATATTTGTTCAACATTTGGTTGATAGTATCCAGATGGGCATGGTGCCTCAGTGTCACAACCTTCTGGGCATTGATGACTTTCAAGACACTTATTTCCTGGAGGCTGTGGTGCAATAATGGGCAGAAGAAACCCGCACTACAGTCACCATTGGGTAGATATCTTCCAGTTCCTGAACAATATTGTCCAGCTGTGCATGGCAAACAGTTAGAAACATTTTCATTACCATAAGCATTACTGAATGTACCTTCAGCGTAGGTGGATGGCACTTGACTGGCCTTTGGACAGTAGTTTCCTAATGTCACCAATGGTCTCATTCACAGGATAGTTCATGGTTGAAGATGCACTACAGTTGTATCCAGCCAAGCAAGGACAAGTCACTGCGGAGATTTTTGTCCATCTCGCAATAGTAACACCCCTGTACATGCTGTAGGGGACTATGATCCATTGGGACAGACGTTTCTTGCCTGACATTTTCCTCCAATGCGTGTGGCTGGAGAATTACAATCCGATCTTGTGTCATTTTCAATTACCCCTGGTCTGGCGGACCAGGATCCTAAAGTGCAGTAGAATCCACCAGCACCATCCCCAACTACTGCGGAGAGCAATATGTACCACCGTCACATTGCTGAGAGGTTGTAAATACCATTGCCACATGGGTATTGGGTGGAGAACTTGGTATACAGAGGACAGTAACGACCTGAAAAATAGATACATTCACCCTTTACCCGATGCTACATAGTCCTAAATAAGGAGGAGTAGAGGTGCCTTTGCCAGACAATATCTTTCATATAAAGCAATTGACCCCTTCCTGTTATGCTGATGCATTTAGTCGCATCTGTTGAAAACATTGTGATAAGCAATTTCTATTTTTGCAATAATGTTTTCTTTTCATATCTATTTAGATCTCTGTGAAACAAATAATTTCTAATGTCTTGTGCAGCATTTTTCTGAAAGTGTTTTCATTAAACTAATACTATGAATCCTGTGCCAGGTTTAAATGGCAATGCTGATTGGCCTGTTTCTTCCAGACAAAAATGACCAATGGGGCAGATTCAATTTTGTTTTCAAATGGGAGTTTTCAAGTGTCACTCTATTTAACCATTTCCTACCAACAGACACATTTTTACGCATCTGTAGGCGAAGACTATTCAAAATAGTTCCGCAATTTGTTTGCATGCGAGGAAGGGTTAATCAGTACTGGCTGTGAAGTCCCCATTATTCTGTTTCAATTAATTTCCAACTAGTGATTACTAAAGAAACAAGAGGGCCAAGATGGCCCTAAATCGATCACCTAATTGATAGTAAATTAGTAGCAAATATTTAACTGCAAATATCTGGAAAATTTTATCAGGGAGTGCAAATGAAACGGAAAGGAGTGGACACTTCTCAAGAAACAGCTTATCAGTAAAGGCCATTTATATCTTGAAATCTAACAAGAACTTTAATAAGAATGGAATTATAAAGTTTTTGTCATTTTGCACCTTTCCTGATGCCGCCTTGCTGCGCTGTTTTTCAACCAAATCAATATGGCTTCAACAGTTTATTTAGAGGGTCACTTAAGAAACATTTCTACCAAATTATCTTGCAATCGCACAAGTAGATTATGGAGGAAAAGGATTTTAAAATTTGGGTATTTTTTCTCACTCTCTGATGCCGCAGCATCCAAAGTTCTCAATGGAATTTAAATCTTTGAACAATTTTGAAAGAGGACCACCAAAGGCACATTCTTGTGATGTTTTGTGGAAATTGGTCTATTGGAATGGTAGGAGTTGGATGTCACTTGTAGCTAAAAGTTCAATTTACCCTTTTTGTGATGACACCTGGTTGATATGATTGCGTAACCAATCAAAACGGCTTAAACAAATTAAATAGAGGATCATTAAAGTAAGATTCGTATTATATTTTCTTAAAATAAGACGAACACTTTCATAAAAATGGAATTTTCAAATTTTGTCATTTTGCCCCTTTTCTGATGCCGCCTGACTGCCATGTTTTTCGACCAATCAGTATGGCTTGAACAATTTTTATAGAGGGTCACCCAAGGAACATTTCTACCAAATTATATTTGAATCTGACAGGCAGATTCGGAGGAGAAGATTTTTAAAGTTTGGACATTTTGTCACCTTTCTGATGCCGCAGCAACCAAAGTTCTCATTTGAATTTTAATCTTTGAACAATTTTGAAAGAGGACCACAAAAGGATCATTCCTGTGATGTTTTGTAGTAATTGGTCTATTGGAATGGCAGGTGTTGGTTGTCATTTGTAGCTAAAAGTTCAATTTACCCCTTTTGTGATGACGCCTGGTTGCTATGATTGTGTAACCAATCAAAACGGCTTTAACAAATTAAATAGAGGATCATTAAAGTAAAATTCGTTTTATATTTTCTTAAAATCAGACAAACACTTTCATAAAAATGGAATTTTCAAATTTTGTCATTTT
The DNA here is from genome assembly GCA_031761405.1 of Serripes groenlandicus. Taxonomy (NCBI): domain Eukaryota; kingdom Metazoa; phylum Mollusca; class Bivalvia; order Cardiida; family Cardiidae; genus Serripes; species Serripes groenlandicus. The sequence continues at coordinate 14,477,997 of JASEVX010000005.1, read as the reverse complement.
GCCCCTTTTCTGATGCCGCCTGACTGCCATGTTTTTTGACCAATCAGTATGGCTTGAACAATTTTCATAGAGGGTCACACAAGGAACATTTCTACTAAATTATATTTGAATCTGACAGGCAGATTCGGAGGAGAAGATTTTTAAAGTTTGGACATTTTGTCCCCTTTCTGATGCCGCAGCAACCAAAGTTCTCAATGGAATTTTATTCTTTGAACAAATTTGAAAGAGGACCACCGAAGGAACATTCCTGTGATGTTTTGTGGAAATTGGTCTATTGGAATGGTAGGAGTTGGTTGTCATTTGTAGCTAAAAGTTCAATTTACCCCTTTTGTGATGACGCCTGGTTGCTATGATTGTGTTACCCATCAAAACGGCTTAAACAAATTAAATAGAGGATCATTAAAGTAAGATTCGTATTATATTTTCTTAAAATCAGACAAGCACTTTCATAAAAATGGAATTTTCAAATTTTGTCATTTTGCCCCTTTTCTGATGCCGCCTGACTGCCATGTTTTTTGACCAATCAGTATGGCTTGAACAATTTTTATAGAGGGTCACCCAAGGAACATTTCTACCAAATTATATTTGAATCTGACAGGCAGATTCGGAGGAGAAGATTTTTAAAGTTCGGACATTTTGCCCCCTTTTTGATGCCGCAGCAACCAAAGTTCTCAATGGAATTTAAATCTTTGAACAACTTTGAAAGAGGCCAACCAGAGGAACAGTCCTGTGATGTTTCACGGAAATTGTCCTTGGAGTTTGGGAGGAGATGATGTTTAAAGCTAAAAGTTAACGCCGGACGGACGGACGGACGGACGGACGGACGGACGACGGACAAAAAGTGATCAGAATAGCTCACCTTGAGCCTTCGGCTCTAGGTGATCTAAAAATAAATGTTGACAGCCTCAGATGGACATATGGACAGAAAAAAGAGAAATTATTTATTTTGCTATTTTGCAATATTGCCAATCATAACAAGAGGGCCATAATGGCCATAATGGCCCTATATCGCTCACCGGATTTTTTTTTTCTTCACTTTAGCCATATAAGCCCAACCCCCCTGGCGACCATAGTTTTCGATCCAATCAACATGGCTTGAAGGAATCGGATAGAGGGTCACCCTACGAATGTTGATACGTTGACCTTCTCCAGGAGCGAATGTAAAGGTAGAATTTCTAGTTTTTGATATCTGCATCATCCAACAATGTGTCAATATTACCAATGTAAAGAACATGTGACAAATAAATGAAGTTTTTATCGTGTTCACAAGGTCAATTATAACAATTTTGCCAATTTTAAAGGTTTTCGAAAGGAACCGAGCTCTCATGTATATCTAGCTACTGAAAAGGTTTGGTAAACATCGGATAATAAATGAAGACTGTATCGTGTTCACAAGAAATTGTGGACAGACGACAGTTGACGGACGACGGACAAAGGGCGATCACAAAAGCTCACCATGTCACTATGTGACATTTAAGATAAAAATAAAATGAGGACATGATAAGGACATCAATAGCATGCGAAGGGACACATGGGTCACCTACAAATCAGTAAATATTACCAAATCTAAAGCCTGACACCTGACAGACATTTAACCCTTTCCCACATCAATATGCAGTTTAGGGCACCTGCAGCAGACGACAATTGAAGCATTGTTGACTAAAGGGGAAATTACTACTGAGCAATTTTTCGCTTTCTCCTCTTCAATTTAATAATCATGGAATATATATTTTTCCACAGGTGTCTGTTAAAAACTTGTCTTATATGTAGGTGTGATCAAAGTTAACCCTTTCCCTCATATAAATGCTTTCAAGACAAATGACGCTATTCGCAATGACTTGTCAATCATCGGAAATAATTAATGACCGAGCCGTAGTTCGAACACACGACCCCTGGACTCATAGCCCTTATGACAATTACAGGTAAAATGAAAGCTGCACTAAAAGAAAAAGAGAAAAAAACATGCCAACAATCTTACTGGTGTGAGAAAGCCAGGCAACACATGGCTGACGTGACGAGACTGAAAAATTGTTGAAAACCACATTAAATCCCAAGAAATCTGAAGCAGCCAATATACATCTGAGGAATCTATTCAACATACCATTTGAATTCAGATGAAATCCAGATGAAGCAACAGTTGTATGAACCATCTCTTTGCCGTTCTCCAGACCGTAACATGAAATCTAAAAAATAAACAGAATAATTAAACCCTTTCCGACTTAAATCAATGCAGTTGGGAGTTTATTTCTTTTCATTCCAGGGGATAAGTTCGAACCCCCAGCTCGGCCAACAATCTTACTGATGTGAGAAAGCCAGGCAACAGATGAGTAGGTGAACTGGCCGCCTTGATATGACTGAATTTTTTTTGAAAACCGCATTAAATCCCAATCAATTCTTTTCAAGTTGAAAGCAATTTTCAACATTGTGTCAGTTGTATCACTGCAACAGTTCACAATCCCCGACTATTAAACAAAACAGTACTAGGCTAGGTCGTGCAGCGACTGGGAATCGAATACGGGACCCTGGTTTCAAATCCCCGAAGCTTACCTCTCGACCACGGCGGATTCCTCATAAGCACATGAGTTGCTTTAACTATTTCCCACACTGTGATAGAATGAATTTTGGGCATGGTTTCTCGAAGGTGGTTGAAAAAGTGATCCGAATATTCTCAAATTTTTAAGTGTCCATTTCGTAATAGGTGGTTAGACGCTTTATCAAATCCAATAGTAATGCAAGCGCTTTGTAGATTGGACTTGATCATAGCAGGCAGATGATTTAACCCGGAAGAAAACAATTCCCATAACTCCAGAACTATAAAAACCCAATTTTAAAGCATCTCCCAACCCACAAAGGTCTGTCAGCTACAAAATAAGTGAGATTATAGCTAGGGCCATAATCTGTATTGTATTCATTATGAGTATTTGCTCCTTTTGCCACATTATTTTCGACTTTATTCAAATATAAAACATTCGCTTAGGGATTATTCATAATTTGGCCTCGACGTTTTCAAATTTATAAAAACATGCTTGATATTCAGAAGTGAATGATTTATTGACGTTAAACCCTTTCCCACATATAGACGCTGTCTGATGCCACAATGTTTCCAACTTTTTTCAGTAATTATACCTACAATTCTAGAGATATTCCGTATCTTTTAGTAGACATTTTCAAGTAGTCTGCTGTAGATTGGCTGTTTGTGGGAAAGGATTAACGCCCCTTTCAAAATTTATTTAGTTATATCACGGCATTTTCCTGGGTAAGGTACCAGTTCTACTGGTCCATCTAACCGGACACCAGACAGTCAGTCGTAATTCAAACCCCGCAACCCTGAGCGCCAAGGAAGAAAGCCATTACTACAGTTTTTAAAGTTTTGGTATGACCAGACTGGGGACCAAACCTGTGACCTCCAGCAACCAAGGCAGACGCTCTACCACTTCATTCAGAAGTGAAATGGAACCCAATTAAGAGCGAGCTTTATGATTTAGGAAAAATATGATGAGGAACCTTGGAATTATAACTGATTTTTATGTTTTATTCAGGTTTTCGCTGTCTTCAACATTATGTAAATATAAGGTAACATATTAATTTAGGATAGATTAGACAATATTTTGTGGAAAGGAAAAACTACTGTGCATATGTTAACCATTTCCAACAAGGTTCTAAGCAAATTATGCAACAAAACAACATATTTCTTTGATTATACAACTTATGTAAATAACTAAGATTTAAGAAATATATACAATTAACTGACGAATCTAATCAACGTACCATTTGAATTCAGATGAAATGCAAAAGAAGCAACTGTATGAACCATCTTTGCCATTCTCCAGACTTTAACATAAAATCTAAAAAATAAACAGAATAACAAAACCCTGTCCGACTTAAATCAATGCATATGGAGTTTATTTCTTTTCATTCCAGGGGATACGAGTTTGAACCCCAGCTCTGCCAAAATCTTACTTGTGTGTGAAAGCAAGGTAACACATGAGTAGGTGAACAGTCTGCTCAGATATGACTGAAAAGTTGTTGAAAACCACGTTAAATCCCAATCAATTCTTTTCAAGACAAATGACGCTAGTCGCAATGACTTGTCAATCATCGGAAAGATTTAATGGCCGAGCGGTTGTTCGAGCACATGACCCCTTGATTGATATGATAGCTGCACTAAAGGAAAAAGAGAAAAAACATGGTGGCCTACATGTTTAAGAAATATAAAAAATGTGAAAATTGAGGAATCAATATAACGTACCTTTTGATTTCAGATGAAATCCAAATTAATCAATCTTTGTTTAATCTCTTCGCCATTCTCCAGAAAATAGTAAAATGAAAGCTGAAAGAAACGAAAAGGAGAAAAGGGAAAGTGGCCCGGTATACATGTTGAAGAATTGTTAAAATGTACAAAACAATGAATGACAAAAATTCTTAAAACCTGCCTGACATAATTCAATACTGTTGGAGTTTATTTCTTTTCAAGTTACTTGGTTGAATGAATACTATTTCAGATTTATGCGGGATGTCAATCCATGGGTTGTGAGTTCGAACCCCAGCTCGGCCAACATTCTTTCTGATGTTTGACAAAAGTCACTGTGACCAGTCATTCGTCTTCCATCAATTGGCTAACAGTCTATGTGGAAAAGCCATCGTTGGTCGATCGTTTGGCGGTCTGGTCTGTGCCATCTCTCATCTGTTATTCTCATCCTGTAAATACAGTATTGGGAGAGTAGCATTACAATCACATAAATTTGTATACAATTAGTGAAAACTCTGCATATGGAAAAGGGATTAAAATCATATGCACATGAATTTTTTTATCGGGGTTTTACGCAACTTTCAACATTATTTCAGTTGTTTCACAATCTCTGGATATTAAACAAAACAGTACTAGGCTAGGAAATGTGCCCTGCCCATGGGCACTCCACCATGATCATTGTGCAGTGACTGGGGATCGAATACGGGACCCCGATTTCAAATCCCCTAAGCAAACCACTCGACCACGGCGGATTCCTCATAAGCACAAGAGTTGCTTTAACTATTTCCCACCTGACACTGTATAAATAGCATTGTCGTCTGCTGCAGATTTATTGTATGCGGGATATTGTTAAGTGAAATGGCTGGAAAATTGATAAAAACATGCTTGATATTCAGAAGTGAATGATTGATTGACGTTAAACCGTTTCCCACATATAGACGACTTTTGAAAACATTGTAACAAAAGGAACAAGAGGCCCATGAGGGCCTATGCTCTACTGGCATTGATCTGGCTTGTTTCAAAAGGAACCAATATGTCATCAATATTCAAATACCATCTAAGTTTGGTGAAGATCAGATAGTAAATGGAAGCTCTATTGTGTTCACAAGCTGTATTATAGCAATTTTGACAATTTCAAGGGCCATAATCCAGCCATGCATGGGTAGATCTGGCCGTTTTTTAGAAATGAACCAAACTCTCATGGATATATAACTACTGTATAAGTTTGATTGAGATACAATCAAAAATAAGGACTGTATCATGTTAACAAGCCCTATTATAGCAATTTTGACCATTTCAAGGGCCATAATCCAGTCATGCATGGGTGGATCTGGCTGGTTTTCGAAAGGAACCGAGCTCTCATGGATATCTAAGTACTGTATAAGTTTGGTTGAGAAATTGTTTACGGACGGACAGACGGACGCACGCACGCACGGGCGACGGACGAATCGCCACGCCATAAGCCCTTCTGGCCTTTGGCCAGTAGAGCTAAAAATTGCTGAAAACAAGCAAATTCTCTTTTTGCCACAATGTTTCCAACTTTTTTCAGTAATTATACCTACAATTCTAGAGATATTCCGTATCTTTTAGTAGATATTTTCAAGTAGTCTGCTGCAGATTTGCTGTTTGTGGGAAAGGATTAACGCCCCTTTCAAAATGTATTTAGTTATATCACAGCGTTTATCTGGGTAAGGTACCAGTTCTACTGGGTCCATCTATCATGACACCAGACAGTCAGTCGTAATTCAAACGCCGCAACCCCAATTGCCAAGGAGGGAAGCTATTACTAGTTTTTAAAGTTTTTGTATGACCAGACTGGGGACCAAACCTGTGACCTCCAGCACACAAGGCAGACGCTCTACCACTATATTCAGAAGTGAAATGGAACCCAATTAAGAGCGAGCTTTATGATTTAGTAAAACTATGATGAGGAACATAGGAATTATAACTGATTTTTATGTTTTATTCAGGTTTTCGCTGTCTTCAACATTATGTAAATATAAGGTAACATATTAATTTAGGATAGATTAGACAATATTTTGTGGAAAGGAAAAACTACTGTGCATATGTTAACCTTTTCCCACAAGGTTTTAAGCAAATTATGCAACAAAACAACATATTTCTTTGATTATACAACTTATGTAAATAACTAAGATTTAAGAAATATATACAATTAACTGAGGAATCTATTCAACGTACCATTTGAATTCAGATGAAATCCAAAAGAAACAACTGTATGAACCATCTCTTTGCCATTCTCCAGACCTTAACATGAAATCTAAAAAATAAACAGAATAATTAAACCCTGTCCGACTTAAATCAATGCAGATGGAGTTTATTTCTTTTCATTCCAGGGGATATATGAGTTTGAACCCCAGCTCGGCCAACAATCTTACTGGTGTGAGAAAGCAAGGCAACACATGAGTAGGTGAACAGTCCGCCCAGATATGACTGAAAAGTTGTTGAAAACCACGTTAAATCCCAATCAATTCTTTTCAAGACAAATGACGCTAGTCGCAATGACTTGTCAATCATCGGAAAGAATAATTGGCTGAGCAGTTGTTCGAGCACATGACCCCTTGATTGATATGATAGCTGCAGTAAAGGAAAAAGAGAAAAAACATGGTGGCCTACATGTTTAAGAAATATAAAAAATGTGAAAATTGAGGAATCAATATAACGTACCTTTTGATTTCAGATGAAATCCAAATGAATCAATCTTTGTTTAATCTCTTTGCCATTCTCCAGAAAATAGTAAAATGAAAGCTGAAAGAAATAAAAAGGAGAAAAGGGAAAGTGGTATACATGTTGAAGAATTGTTAAAATACACAAAACAATGAATGACAAAAATTCTTAAAACCTGTCTGACATAATTCAATACTGTTGGAGTTTATTTCTTTTCAAGTTACTGGGTTGAATACTATTTGCAGATTTATGCGGGATGTCAATCCATGGGTTGTGAGTTCAAACCCCAGCTCGGCCAACATTCTTTCTGATGTTTGACAAAAGTCACTGTGACCAGAGTCTTCCGTCTTCCATCAATTGGCTAACAGTCTATGTGGAAAAGCCATCATTGGTCGATCGTTTAGCGGTCTGGTCTGTGCCATCTCTCATCTGTTATTCTGATCCTGTAAATACAGTATTGGGAGAGTAGCATTACAATTTGTATAAATTTGTATACAATTAGTGAAAACTCTGCATATGGAAAAGGGATTAAAATCATATGCACATGAATTTTTTTATCGGGGTTTTACGCAACTTTCAACATAAACTAAACCCTGTCCGACTTAAATCAATACAGTTGGAGTTTATATCTGTTCAATTTCGAGTTGAATATTATTTGCAGATTTACGCAGGATGTCAATCCAGGGTTTGTGAGTTTGAACCCTAGCTCGGCCAACATTCTTTCTGATGTTTGAAAAGAGTCACTGTGACCAGCATCATTCGTCTTCCACCAATGGAACAGATAAAACAAGATATTTGTTCAACATTGGGTTGATAGTATTCAGATATATTCCCACATATAGACGACTTTTGAAAACATTGTTACAAAAGGAAAAATTGCTGAAAACAAGCAATTTCTCTTTTTGCCACAATGTTTCCAACTTTTTTCAGTAATTATACCTTCAATTCTAGAGATATTCCGTATCTTTTAGTACATATTTTCAAGTAGTCTGCTGCAGATTTGCTGTTTGTGGGAAAGGATTAACGCCCCTTTCAAAATGTATTTAATTATATCACAGTGTTTTCCTGGATAAGGTACCAGTTTTACTGGTCCATCTATCCTGACACCAGACAGTCAGTCGTAATTCAAATCCCGCAACCCTGAGCGCCAAGGAGGGAAGCTATTACTAGTTTTTAAAGTTTTTGTATGACCAGACTGGGGACCAAACCTGTGACCTCCAGCACACAAGGCAGACGCTCTACCACTATAAATTCCAATCAATTCTTTTCAAGACAAATGACGCTAGTCACAATGACTTGTCAATCATCGGAAAGAATGATTGGCTGAGCGGTTGTTCGAGCACATGACCCCTTGATTGATATGATAGCTGCAGTAAAGGAAAAAGAGAAAAAACATGGTGGCCTACATGTTTAAGAAATATAAAAAATGTGAAAATTGAGGAATCAATATAACGTACCTTTTGATTTCAGATGAAATCCAAATGAATCAATCTTTGTTTAATCTCTTTGCCATTCTCCAGAAAATAGTAAAACGAAAGCTGAAAGAAATGAAAAGGAGAAAAGTGAAAGTGGTATACATGTTGAAGAATTGTTAAAATACACAAAACAATGAATGACAAAAATTCTTAAAACCTGTCTGACATATTTCAATACTGTTGGAGTTTATTTCTTTTCAAGTTACTGGGTTGAATACTATTTGCAGATTTATGTGGGATGTCAATCCATGGGTTGTGAGTTCGAACCCCAGCTCGGCCAACATTCTTTATGATGTTTGACAAAAGTCACTGTGACCAGAGTCTTCCGTCTTCCATCAATTGGCTAACAGTCTATGTGGAAAAGCCATCGTTGGTCGATCGTTTGGCGGTCTGGTCTGTGCCATCTCTCATCTTTTATTCTCATCCTGTAAATACAGTATTGGGAGAGTAGCATTACAATCACATAAATTTGTATACAATTAGTGAAAACTCTGCATATATGGAAAAGGGATTAAAATCATACGCACATGAATTGTTTTATCGGGGTTTTACGCAACTTTCAACATTATTTCAGTTGTTTCACAATCTCTGGATATTAAACAGAACAGTACTAGGCTAGGAAATGTACCTTTCCCATGGGCACTCCACCATGATCGTCGTGCCATGACTGGGGATCGAATACGGGACCCCGGTTTAAAATCCCCAAGGCAAACCACTCGACCACGGAGGATTCCTCATAAGCACATGAGTTGGTTTAACTATTTCCCACCCGACACTGTAATAGCATTGTCGTCTGCTGCAGATTTATTGTATGCGGGATATTGTTAAGTGAAATGGCTGGGAAATTGATAAAAACATGCTTGATATTCAGAAGTGAATGATTGATTGACGTTAAACCGTTTCCCACATATCGACGACTTTTGAAAACATTGTTACAAAAGGAACAAGAGGCCCATGAGGGCCTATGTTCTACTGGTATGGTTCTTTGGTCATTTTCAATCCAGAGCATGTATGTATGGTGAAGATCGGATAGTAAATGGAGGCTCTTTTGTGTTCACAAGCTGTATTATAGCAATTTTGACAATTTCATGGGCCATAATCCAGTCTTGGCGGATCTGGCTGGTTTTCAAAAGGAACCAAGCTCTCATCAATATTTAACTACTATCTAAGTTTCGTGAAGATCAGATAGTAAATAGAGCCTCTATTGTGTTCACATGCTCAATTATAGCAATTTGAACAATTTCAAGGGCCATAATCCAGTCTTACATGGGCGGATCTGGCTGGTTTACGAAAGGAACCGAGCTCTCATGAATATCTGACTACTGTATAAGTTTGGTTGAGATACAATCAAAAGTGAAGACTGTATCGTGTTAACAAGCTCTTTTATAGCAATTTTGACCATTTCAAGGGCCATAATCCAGTCATGCAAGAGCGGATCTGGCTGGTTTTCCAAAGGAACCGAGCTCTCATGGATATCTAACTACTGTATAAGTTTGGTTGAGATACAATCAAAATTGAAAACTATCGTGTTAACAAGAAATTGTCTACGGACGGACGGACGGACGCACGACGGACAAATCGCCACGACATAAGCCCTTCTGGCCTTTGGCCAGAAGAGCTAAAAATTGCTGAAAACAAGCAATTTCTCTTTATTGCCACAATGTTTTCAACTTTTTTCAGTAATTATACCTACAATTCTAGAGATATTCCGTATATTTTAGTAGATATTTTCAAGTAGTCTGCTGCAGATTTGCTGTTTGTGGGAAAGGATTAACGCCCCTTTCAAAATGTATTTAGTTATATCACAGCGTTTTCCTGGGTAAGGTACCAGTTCTACTGGTCCATCTATCATGACACCAGACAGTCAGTCGTAATTCAAATCCCGCAACCCTGAGCGCCAAGGAGGGAAGCTATTACTAGTTTTTAAAGTTTTTGTATGACCAGACTGGGGACCAAACCTGTGACCTCCAGCACACAATGCAGACGCTCTACCACTATAAATTCCAATCAATTCTTTTCAAGACAAATGACGCTAGTCACAATGACTTGTCAATCATAGGAAAGAATGATTGGCTGAGCGGTTGTTCGAGCACATGACCCCTTGATTGATATGATAGCTGCAGTAAAGGAAAAAGAGAAAAAACATGGTGGCCTACATGTTTAAGAAATATAAACAAGAGCTGTCGGAGGACAGCGCGCTCGACTACAGGCCGCTTATTCACATAAAGCACTATTTCATTATATTGCAATTAAGTACTATTAAATCATATTATATACTCTATATGTAAAAGCAACTGAATAGATATACATACATTTAAATATAATTTAAAAATAAAATTTCCTAAGTCAATCAAGGGCCATTACTCTATATTTAGGATACAATGGAGTTATCTAACCTAATTGTACGATGGTCCTTAACAAATATGTGAAGTATGAAATGATTTGAATGATGTAACTTTAACGTTGAGCTAAACGCAAATGTTAAAACTGACCGAGTCCAAAATTAGCAAAACCTTAAAAAAAGGTTTTCCTAATGTTTGACACCATGCAAAACCCGTTTGATATGTTGAAGAATTATAGTTGATAAATAAATGATCACAATTAGAAAGAAATGTAACCAAAAATTAAGAATTTATCTAAAAATTCTCAAAATCAAACAAAAATCATGTTTTTTACCCCCTAAAAGTCACACTCAGCATCTTCAACATACAATGTGAAGAAAGGTATTACATGTAATTATATTCCAAATATGGAAGCCCTAACACACGTACTTATTTAGAAAAATTTGAAAATTAAATGAAAAAGCCAACTTGCCCTAAAACTTTAACCACCCAAAAGCATGTGTTTTACCGCAAACAGAAGGTCACACTCAGCATCTTCAGCATATAATATGAAGAAATGTATTAAATGTAATTATTTTCCAAATATGAAAGCCCTAGCACAAGTACTTATTCAGAAAAATTTAAAAAAATAAAATAAAATCCTACTTGCCCCAAAACTTTAACCACCGAAAATCATGTTTTTTCCCCAAAAAAGAAGGTCACACTCAGCATCTTCAGCATTCAATGTGAAGAAAGGTATAAGATGTAACTATATTCTAAATATTAAAGCCCTAGCACAAATTCTTATAGAGAAAAATTAAAAAATTAAATGAAAATGCCAACTTGCCCTAAAACTTTAACCACCCAAAATCATGTCTTTTACCCCAAAAAGAAGGTAAAACTCAGAATCTTCAGCATACGATATAAAGAAAGGTATTAGATGTAATTATATTCCAAATATGAAAGCCCTAGCACAAGTACTTATTGAGAAAAAAAAAAAAAAAAAAAAATCCAACTTGCCCTAAAACTTTAACCCCCGAAAATCATGTTTTTTTTCCCAAAAGGAAGGTCACACTCAGCATCTTTAGCGTTCAATGTGAAGAAAGGTATAAGATGTAACTATATTCCAAATATGAAAGCCCTAGCATAAATACTTATGAATGAAAATCCCAACTTGCCCTAAAACTTTAACCGGACGCCGACGCCGACGCCGACGCTGGGGCGAGTAGTAAAGCTCTCATATTCTTCGAATAGTCGAGCTAAAAATGTGAAAATTGAGGAATCAATATAACGTACCTTTTGATTTCAGATGAAATCCAAATGAATCAATCTTTGTTTAATCTCTTCGCCATTTTCCAGAAAATAGTAAAATGAAAGCTGAAAGAAATGAAAAGGAGAAAAGTGAAAGTGGTATACATGTTGAAGAATTGTTAAAATGTACAAATCAATGAATGACAAAAATTCAGAAAACCCGTCAGACATAATTCAACTGTTGCAGTTTATTTCTTTTCAAGTTACTGGGTTGAATACTATTTGCAGATTTATGCGATATGTCAATCCATGGGTTGTGAGTTCGAACCCCAGCTCGGCCAACATTCTTTATGATGTTTGACAAAAGTCACTGTGACCAGAGTCTTCCATCTTCCATCAATTGGCTAACAGTCTATGTGGAAAAGCCATCGTTGGTCGATCGTTTGGCGGTCTGGTCTGTGCCATCTCTCATCTGTTATTCTCATCCTGTAAATACAGTATTGGGAAAGTAGCATTACAATCACATATATTTGTATACAATTAGTGAAAACCCTGCATATGGAAAAGGGATTAAAACCATACGCACATGAATTTTTTTATCGGGGTTTTACGCAACTTTCAACATTATTTCAGTTGTTTCACAATCTCTGGATATTAAACAGAACTGTACTAGGCTAGGAAATGTGCCTTTCCCATGGGCACTCCACCATGATCGTCGTGCCATGACTGGGGATCGAATACGGGACCCCGGTTTCAAATCCCCCAAAGCAAACCACTCGACCACGGAGGATTCCTCATAAGCACATGAGTTGGTTTAACTATTTCCCACCTGACACTGTAATAGCATTGTCGTCTGCTGCAGATTTATTGTATTCGGGATATTGTTAAGTGAAATGGCTGGGAAATTGATAAAAACATGCTTGTTATTCAGAAGTGAATGATTGATTGACGTTAAACCGTTTCCCACATATCGACGACTTTTGAAAACATTGTTACAAAAGGAAAAATTGCTGAAAACAAGCAATTTCTCTTTATTGCCACAATGTTTTCAACTTTTTTCAGTAATTATACCTACAATTCTAGAGATATTCCGTATATTTTAGTAGATATTTTCAAGTAGTCTGCTGCAGATTTGCTGTTTGTGGGAAAGGATTAACGCCCCTTTCAAAATGTATTTAGTTATATCACAGCGTTTTCCTGGGTAAGGTACCAGTTCTACTGGTCCATCTATCATGACACCAGACAGTCAGTCGTAATTCAAATCCCGCAACCCTGAGCGCCAAGGAGGGAAGCTATTACTAGTTTTTAAAGTTTTTGTATGACCAGACTGGGGACCAAACCTGTGACCTCCAGCACACAAGGCAGACGCTCTACCACTATAAATTCCAATCAATTCTTTTCAAGACAAATGACGCTAGTCACAATGACTTGTCAATCATAGGAAAGAATGATTGGCTGAGCGGTTGTTCGAGCACATGACCCCTTGATTGATATGATAGCTGCAGTAAAGGAAAAAGAGAAAAAACATGGTGGCCTACATGTTTAAGAAATATAAAAAATGTGAAAATTGAGGAATCAATATAACGTACCTTTTGATTTCAGATGAAATCCAAATGAATCAATCTTTGTTTAATCTCTTCGCCATTTTCCAGAAAATAGTAAAATGAAAGCTGAAAGAAATGAAAAGGAGAAAAGTGAAAGTGGTATACATGTTGAAGAATTGTTAAAATACACAAAACAATGAATGACAAAAATTCTTAAAACCTGTCTGACATAATTCAATACTGTTGGAGTTTATTTCTTTTCAAGTTACTGGGTTGAATACTATTTGCAGATTTATGCGGGATGTCAATCCATGGGTTGTGAGTTCGAACCCCAGCTCCGCCAACATTCTTTATGATGTTTGACAAAAGTCACTGTGACCAGAGTCTTCCGTCTTCCATCAATTGGCTAACAGTCTATGTGGAAAAGCCATCGTTGGTCGATCGTTTGGCGGTCTGGTCTGTGCCATCTCTCATCTTTTATTCTCATCCTGTAAATAAAGTATTGGGAGAGTAGCATTACAATCACATAAATTTGTATACAATTAGTGAAAACTCTGCATATATGGAAAAGGGATTAAAATCATACGCACATGAATTTTTTTATCGGGGTTTTACGCAACTTTCAACATTATTTCAGTTGTTTCACAATCTCTGGATATTAAACAGAACAGTACTAGGCTAGGAAATGTGCCTTTTCCATGGGAACTCCACCATGATCGTCGTGCCATGACTGGGGATCGAATACGGGACCCCAGTTTCAAATCCCCAAAGCAAACCACTTGAACACGGAGGATTCCTCATAAGCACAAGAGTTGCTTTAACTATTTCCCACCTGACACTGTAATAGCATTGTCGTCTGCTGCAGATTTATTGTATGCGGGATATTGTTAAGTGAAATGGCTGGGAAATTGATAAAAACATGCTTGTTATTCAGAAGTGAATGATTGATTGACGTTAAACCGTTTCCCACATATCGACGACTTTTGAAAACATTGTTACAAAAGGAAAAATTGCTGAAAACAAGCAATTTCTCTTTATTGCCACAATGTTTTCAACTTTTTTCAGTAATTATACCTACAATTCTAGAGATATTCCGTATATTTTAGTAGATATTTTCAAGTAGTCTGCTGCAGATTTGCTGTTTGTGGGAAAGGATTAACGCCCCTTTCAAAATGTATTTAGTTATATCACAGCGATTTCCTGGGTAAGGTACCAGTTCTACTGGTCCATCTATCCCAACACCAGACAGTCAGTCGTAATTCAAATCCTGCAACCCTGAGCGCCAAGGAGGGAAGCTATTACTAGTTTTTAAAGTTTTTGTATGACCAGACTTGGGACCAAACCTGTGACCTCCAGCACACAAGGCAGACGCTCTACCACTATAAATTCCAATCAATTCTTTTCAAGACAAATGACGCTAGTCACAATCACTTGTCAATCATCGGAAAGAATGATTGGCTGAGCGGTTGTTCGAGCACATGACCCCTTGATTGATATGATAGCTGCAGTAAAGGAAAAAGAGAAAAAACATGGTGGCCTACATGTTTAAGAAATATAAAAAATGTGAAAATTGAGGAATCAATATAACGTACCTTTTGATTTCAGATGAAATCCAAATGAATCAATCTTTGTTTAATCTCTTTGCCATTCTCCAGAAAATAGTAAAATGAAAGCTGAAAGAAATGAAAAGGAGAAAAGGGAAAGTGGCCCGGTATACATGTTGAAGAATTGTTAAAATGTACAAAACAATGAATGACACAAATTCTTAAAACCTGTCTGACATAATTCAATACTGTTGGAGTTTATTTCTTTTCAAGTTACTGGGTTGAATACTATTTGCAGATTTATGCGGGATGTCAATCCATGGGTTGTGAGTTCGAACCCCAGCTCGGCCAACATTCTTTATGATGTTTGACAAAAGTCACTGTGAGTCCAGAGTCTTCCGTCTTCCATCAATTGGCTAACAGTCTATGTGGAAAAGCCATCGTTGGTCGATCGTTTGGCGGTCTGGTCTGTGCCATCTCTCATCTGTTATTCTCATCCTGTAAATACAGTATTGGGAGAGTTACTCAGCATTACAATCACATAAATTTGTATACAATTAGTGAAAACTCTGCATATGGAAAAGGGATTAAAATCATACGCACATGAATTGTTTTATCGGGGTTTTAGGCAACTTTCAACATTATTTCAGTTGTTTCACAATCTCTGGATATTAAACAGAACAGTACTAGGCTAGGAAATGTGCCTTTCCCATAGGCACTCCACCATGATCGTCGTGCCATGACTGGGGATCGAATACGGGACCCCGGTTTAAAATCCCCAAGGCAAACCACTCGACCACGGAGGATTCCTCATAAGCACATGAGTTGGTTTAACTATTTCCCACCTGACACTGTAATAGCATTGTCGTCTGCTGCAGATTTATTGTATGCGGGATATTGTTAAGTGAAATGGCTGGGAAATTGATAAAAACATGCTTGATATTCAGAAGTGAATGATTGATTGACGTTAAACCGTTTCCCACATATCGACGACTTTTGAAAACATTGTTAAACAAGAGGGCCAAGATGACCCTAAATCGATCACCTGATTGATAGTAAATTAGTAGAAATATCTGGGAAAAAGATCAAGGAGTGAACACTTCTCAAGAAACAGCTTATAAGTAAAGGTCATTTATATCTTGAAATCTAACAAGAACTTCAATTAGAATTGAATTATTAAGTTTTTGTCATTTTGCACCTTTCTTGATCTGTTTTTAATATAAACCAATATGGCTTGAATAGTTTTTTTAGAGGGTCACTTAAGGATTCTTTCTACTGAATTATCTTGGAGTCTGACAAGCAGATTATGGAGGAAAAGGATTTTAAAGTTTGGTCTTTTTAATCATGTTCTGATGCTGCAGCAACCAAAGTTTTACATAGAATGCAAGTCTTTGCACAATTTTGAAAGAGGATCAACAAAAGAACATTCATGTCCATGACAAATCATGTCATAATTACTTGTTCACTTTCAATAACAAACTTTTATTTCCATCTGCTGTTGAGACCAGAAATGTTGCGATTTTTTAAAACTATCCACTTCCTGTTGAAGACAACCCTTGCATAATACTCTGCCAAGTGTTACCTCCCTTAGACCATAAATCTAACAAGCATTTTCAGTGAAAAGATATCCCCCGCCAACGATGGCTTGTTTGTAATTGATGGCTTGTTTGTGCATGAAGGTCTTTATGTTTAATGTGCAATTGACCTTTAAATTTCAACTTCTTCGCACAAGATCAAGGGGAAAGAATAAAGTTATGACACTGGTTTATCCCGTTCCGCGCCAAATTATAAAATATCGACTGGGATTACTTTATGATAAAATATTTTAACGAAATAAATCAGAGGGACGATTAAATAAAACTGTATTTTCCGGAACTGCTTACTCGGGAACATCAATTATTGCAAAATAGTGCAGTCCAAGATAAGACGCCACCTTTAAAAGCGGCGTCTTATCTGGAACTGCACTATTTTCAACAGAGTATTTATGCGGTGAAAGGGTTAATAATCAATATTACAAAACTAAAGGGGTGTCATTTGTTATTTCTTAAATAACACAGGAAAAATGTGAATACTAGGTTTTGCTTCTTAAACCAACAGTGACACAAATACAATAGATATCTTTACTCTTCTTAAAGTGGATCTAAAATGCATGGATAATTATGTATCAGACAGTGTTATAATAAATGTAAATGATTTTATACCATATTTATTCAGAAGTTCATTGCAGGATGTTGGTTCATATCACATTCAAGTTTCATCAAATTCTAGCAGCTAGTTACTGAGAAATAACTGTAGGCGTGGATTTTTTAATAAATCAGGGGCAGTAACTCTAAAAAAAATTAAGGAATCCAAAAAAGAGTTGGAGGGGAATAATGGCAGGAAGTTGGTTAATATGACATTCAAGTTTCATCAAATTCTAGCCGCTAGTTACTGAGAAACGGCTGCGAACGATTATTTTTTAATAAATCAAGGGAAATAACTCTAAGAAAAATTGACTAATCCAAATGAAAAATGAACAGGCATCATCCCAGTATAGTGGTTCATATTTATTTTAAGTTTCATGAAATTCTACCAGCTAGTTACTGAGAAACGGCTGCGAACGATTATTTTTTAATAAATCAAGGGAAATAACTCTAAGAAAAATTGACTAATCCAAATGAAAAATGAACGGGCATCATCCCAGTATAGTGGTTCATATTTATTTTAAGTTTCATGAAATTCTACCAGCTAGTTACTGAGAAATGGCTGAAAACGTAGATTTTTCAAAAAATCAAGGGCAATAACTCCAAGGAAAATTGACTAATCAAAAAAAAAATTGGACGGGCATCATCCCAGTATAGTGGTTCATATTTATTTTAAGTTTCATGAAATTCTACCTGCTAGTTACTGAGAAATGGCTGAAAACGTAGATTTTTCAAAAAATCAAGGGCAATAACTCCAAGGAAAATTTACTAATCAAAAAAAAAATTGGACGGGCATCATCCCAGTATACTGGTTCATATTTATTATAAGTTTCATGAAATTCTACCAGCTAGTTACTGAGAAAATGCAGGTGACGGACGGACGGAAGGACGGACGGACAACGCCATTTCAATATCCCCCTCCCTATTTCATAGGCGGGGGATAATAACCATATGTCATTTGAAGCAAAAAGTTTAATTACTCCTTTTCTGATGCTGCTTGGTTGCTATGCCTTTCAACAAATCAATATGGCTTGACAAAGTATGTAGATGATCAATGAAAGAACATTTCTACAAAACTATCTTTAAATCAGACAAGCACTTTTATAAGGATGCTTTATTAAAGTATTGTCATTTTGCCCCTTTTTTGATGCCGCCTGACTGCCATGTTTTTCGACCAATCAGTATGGCTTGAACAATTTTTATAGAGGGTCACCCAAGGAACATTTCTACCAAATTATATTTGAATCTGACAGGCAGATTCGTCGGAGAAGATTTTTAAAGTTTGGACATTTTGTCCCCTTTCTGATGCCGCAGCAACCAAAGTTCTCAATGGAATTTAAATCTTTGAACAATTTTGAAAGAGGACCACCAAAGGAACATTCCTGTGATGTTTGGTGGAAATTGTTCTTGCGGTTCAGGAGGAGATGATGTTTAAAGCTAAAAGTTAACGACGGACGACGGACGACGGACACAGAGTGATCAGAATAGCTCACCTTGAGCCTTTGGCTCTAGGTGATCTAAAAAGGAACAAGAGGCCCATGAGGGCCTATGTTCTACTGGTATGGTTCTTTGGTCATTTTCAATCCAGAGCATGTATGTATGGTGAAGATCGGATAGTAAATGGAGGCTCTTTTGTGTTCACAAGCTGTATTATAGCAATTTTTACAATTTCATGGGCGATAATCCAGTCTTGGCGGATCTGGCTGGTTTTCAAAAGGAACCAAGCTCTCATCAATATTTAACTACTATCTAAGTTTGGTGAAGATCAGATAGTAAATAGAGCCTCTATTGTGTTCACATGCTCAATTATAGCAATTTGAACAATTTCAAGGGCCATAATCCAGTCTTGCATGGGCGGATCTGGCTGGTTTACAAAAGGAACCGAGCTCTCATGGATATCTAACTACTGTATAAGTTTGGTTGAGATACAATCAAAAGTGAAGACTGTATCGTGTTAACAAGCTCTTTTATAGCAATTTTGACCATTTCAAGGGCCATAATCCAGTCATGCATGGGCGGATCTGACTGGTTTTCGAATGGAACCGAGCTCTCATGGATATCTAACTACTGTATAAGTTTGGTTGAGATACAATCAAAATTGAAGACTGTATCGTGTTAACAAGAAATTGTTTACGGACGGACGGACGGACGGACGCACGACGGACAAATCACCACGACATAAGCCCTTCTGGACTTTGGCCAGTACAGCTAAAAATTGCTGAAAACAAGCAATTTCTCTTTATTGCCACAATGTTTTCAACTTTTTTCAGTAATTATACCTACAATTCTAGAGATATTCCGTATATTTTAGTAGATATTTTCAAGTAGTCTGCTGCAGATTTGCTGTTTGTGGGAAAGGATTAACGCCCCTTTCAAAATGTATTTAGTTATATCACAGCGTTTTCCTGGGTAAGGTACCAGTTCTACTGGTCCATCTATCCCGACACCAGACAGTCAGTCGTAATTCAAATCCCGCAACCCTGAGCGCCAAGGAGGGAAGCTATTACTAGTTTTTAAAGTTTTTGTATGACCAGACTTGGGACCAAACCTGTGACCTCCAGCACACAAGGCAGACGCTCTACCACTATAAATTCCAATCAATTCTTTTCAAGACAAATGACGCTAGTCACAATGACTTGTCAATCATAGGAAAGAATGATTGGCTGAGCGGTTGTTCGAGCTCATGACCCCTTGATTGATATGATAGCTGCAGTAAAGGAAAAAGAGAAAAAACATGGTGGCCTACATGTTTAAGAAATATAAACAAGAGGCCCATGAGGGCCTATGCTCTACTGGTATGGTTCTTTGGTCATTTTCAATCCAGAGCATGTATGTATGGTGAAGATCGGATAGTAAATGGAGGCTCTTGTGTGTTCACAAGCTGTATTATAGCAATTTTTACAATTTCATGGGCCATAATCCAGTCTTGCATGGGCGGATCTGGCTGGTTTTCAAAAGGAACCAAGCTCTCATCAATATTTAACTACTATCTAAGTTTGGTGAAGATCAGATAGTAAATGGAGCCTCTATTGTGTTCACATGCTCAATTATAGCACTTTGGACAATTTCAAGGGCCATAATCCAGTCTTGCATGGGCGGATCTGGCTGGTTTAGGAAAGGAACCGAGCTCTCATGGATATCTTACTACTGTATAAGTTTGGTTGAGATACAATCAAAAGTGAAGACTGTATCGTGTTAAAAAGTTCTTTTATAGCAATTTTGACCATTTCAAGGGCCATAATCCAGTCATGCATGGGCGGATCTGGCTGGTTTTCGAAAGGAACCGAGCTCTCATGGATATCTAACTACTGTATAAGTTTGGTTGAGATACAATCAAATGTGAAGACTGTATCGTGTTAACAAGCTCTTTTATAGCAATTTTGACCATTTCAAGGGCCATAATCCAGTCTTGCATGGGCGGATCTGACTGGTTTTCAAAAAGAACCGAGCTCTCATGGATATCTTACTACTGTATAAGTTTGGTTGAGATACAATCAAAAGTGAAGACTGTATCGTGTTAAAAAGTTCTTTTATAGCAATTTTGACCATTTCAAGGGCCATAATCCAGTCATGCATGGGCGGATCTGGCTGGTTTTCGAAAGGAACCGAGCTCTCATAGATATCTAACTACTGTATAAGTTTGGTTGAGATACAATCAAACGTGAAGACTGTATCGTGTTAACAAGCTCTTTTATAGCAATTATGACCATTTCAAGGGCCATAATCCAGTCTTGCATGGGCGGATCTGACTGGTTTTCATAAGGAACCGAGCTCTCATAGATTTTTAACTACTGTATAAGTTTAGTTGAGATACAATCAAAAGTGAAGACTGTATCGTGTTAACAAGCTCTTTTATAGCAATTTTGACAATTTCAAGGGCCATAATCCAGTCTTGCATGGGCGGATCTGGCTGGTTTTTTAAAGGAACCGAGCTCTTATGGATATCTAACTACTGTATAAGTTTGGTTGAGATACAATCAAAAGTGAAGACTGTATCGTGTTAACAAGCTCTTTTATAGCAATTTTGACCATTTCAAGGGCCATAATCCAGTCATGTATGGGCGGATCTGGCTGGTTTTCGAAAGGAACCGAGCTCTCATGGATATCTAACTACTGTATAAGTTTGGTTGAGATACAATCAAACGTGAAGACTGTATCGTGTTAACAAGCTCTTTTATAGCAATTTTGACCATTTCAAGGGACATAATCCAGTCATGCATCGGCGGATCTGACTGGTTTTCAAAAGGAACCGAGCTCTTATAGATATCTAACTACTGTATAAGTTTGGTTGAGATACAATCAAAAGTGAAGACTGTATCGTGTTAACAAGAAATTGTTTACGGACGGACGCACGCACGCACGCACGCACGAACGCATGCACGCACGGACGGACGACGGACACATCGCCACGACATAAGCCCTTCTGGCCTTTGGCCAGTAGAGCTAAAAATGTGAAAATTGAGGAATCAATATAACGTACCTTTTGATTTCAGATGAAATCCAAATGAATCAATCTTTGTTTAATCTCTTCGCCATTCTCCAGAAAATAGTAAAATGAAAGCTGAAAAAAATAAAAAGGAGAAAAGGGAAAGTGGCCCGGTATACATGTTGAAGAATTGTTAAAATACACAAAACAATGAATGACAAAAATTCTTAAAACCTGTCTGACATAATTCAATACTGTTGGAGTTTATTTCTTTTCAAGTTACTGGGTTGAATACTATTTGCAGATTTATGCGGAATGTCAATCCATGGGTTGTGAGTTCGAACCCCAGCTCAGCCAACATTCTTTATGATGTTTGACAAAAGTCACTGTGACCAGAGTCTTCCGTCTTCCATCAATTGGCTAACAGTCTATGTGGAAAAGCCATCGTTGGTCGATCGTTTGGCGGTCTGGTCTGTGCCATCTTTCATCTGTTATTCTCATCCTGTAAATACAGTATTGGGAGAGTAGCATTACAATCACATATATTTGTATACAATTAGTGAAAACTCTGCATATGGAAAAGGGATTAAAATCATACACACATGAATTGTTTTATCGGGGTTTTACGCAACTTTCAACATTATTTCAGTTGTTTCACAATCTCTGGATATTAAACAAAACAGTACTAGGCTAGGAAATGTGCCTTTCCCATGGGCACTCCACCATGATCGTCGTGCCGTGACTGGGGATCGAATACGGGACCCCGGTTTCAAATCTCCTAAGCAATCCACTCGACCACGGCGGATTCCTCATAAGCACATGAGTTGCTTTAACTATTTCCCAGCTGACACTGTAATAGCATTGTCGTCTGCTGCAGATTTATTGTATGCAGGATATTGTTAAGTGAAATGGCTGGAAAATTGATAAAAACATGCTTGATATTCAGAAGTGAATGATTGATTGACGTTAAACCGTTTCCCCACATATCGACAACTTTTGAAAACATTATTGCAAAAGGAAAAATTGCTGAAAACAAGCAATTTCTCTTTATTGCCACAATGTTTTCAACTTTTTTCAGTAATTATACCTACAATTCTAGAGATATTCCGTATATTTTAGTAGATATTTTCAAGTAGTCTACTGCAGATTTGCTGTTTGTGGGAAAGGATTAATGCCCCTTTCAAAATGTATTTAGTTATATCACAGCGTTTTCCTGGGTAAGGTACCAGTTCTACTGGTCCATCTATCCCGACACCAGACAGTCAGTCGTAATTCAAATCCCGCAACCCTGAGCGCCAAGGAGGGAAGCTATTACTAGTTTTTAAAGTTTTTGTATGACCAGACTTGGGACCAAACCTGTGACCTCCAGCACACAAGGCAGACGCTCTACCACTATAAATTCCAATCAATTCTTTTCAAGACAAATGACGCTAGTCACAATGACTTGTCAATCATAGGAAAGAATGATTGGCTGAGCGGTTGTTCGAGCACATGACCCCTTGATAGATATGATAGCTGCAGTAAAGGAAAACGAGAAAAAACATGGTGGCCTACATGTTTAAGAAATATAAAAAATGTGAAAATTGAGGAATCAATATAACGTACCTTTTGATTTCAGATGAAATCCAAATGAATCAATCTTTGTTTAATCTCTTCGCCATTCTCCAGAAAATAGTAAAATGAAAGCTGAAAGAAATGAAAAGGAGAAAAGGGAAAGTGGCCCGGTATACATGTTGAAGAATTGTTAAAATACACAAAACAATGAATGACAAAAATTCTTAAAACCTGTCTGACATAATTCAATACTGTTTGAGTTTATTTCTTTTCAAGTTACTGGGTTGAATACTATTTGCAGATTTATGCGGGATGTCAATCCATGGGTTGTGAGTTCGAACCCCAGCTCGGCCAACATTCTTTCTGATGTTTGACAAAAGTCACTGTGACCAGAGTCATTCGTCTTCCATCAATTGGCTAACAGTCTATGTGGAAAAGCCATCGTTGGTCGATCGTTTTGCGGTCTGGTCTGTGCCATCTCTCATCTGTTATTCTCATCCTGTAAATACAGTATTGGGAGAGTAGTATTACAATCACATAAATTTGTATACAATTAGTGAAAACTCTGCATATGGAAAAGGGATTAAAATCATACACACATGAATTGTTTTATCGGGGTTTTACGCAACTTTCAACATTATTTCAGTTGTTTCACAATCTCTGGATATTAAACAAAACAGTACTAGGCTAGGAAATGTGCCTTTCCCATGGGCACTCCACCATGATCGTCGTGCCGTGACTGGAGTTGAATACGGGACCCCGGTTTCAAATCTCATAAGCAAACCACTCGACCACGGCGGATTCCTCATAAGCACATAAGTTGCTTTAACTATTTCCCAGCTGACACTGTAATAGCATTGTCGTCTGCTGCAGATTTATTGTATGCAGGATATTGTTAAGTGAAATGGCTGGAAAATTGATAAAAACATGCTTGATATTCAGAAGTGAATGATTGATTGACGTTAAACCGTTTCCCCACATATCGACAACTTTTGAAAACATTGTTACAAAAGGAAAAATTGCTGAAAACAAGCAATTTCTCTTTATTGCCACAATGTTTTCAACTTTTTTCAGTAATTATACCTACAATTCTAGAGATATTCCGTATCTTTTAGTAGATATTTTCAAGTTGTCTGCTGCAGATTTGCTGTTTGTGGGAAAGGATAAACGCCCCTTTCAAAATGTATTTAGTTATATCACAGCGTTTTCCTGGGTAAGGTACCAGTTCTACTGGTCCATCTATCCCGACACCAGACAGTCAGTCGTAATTCAAATCCCGCAACCCTGAGCGCCAAGGAGGGAAGCTATTACTAGTTTTTAAAGTTTTTGTATGACCAGACTTGGGACCAAACCTGTGACCTCCAGCACACAAGGCAGACGCTCTACCACTATAAATTCCAATCAATTCTTTTCAAGACAAATGACGCTAGTCACAATGACTTGTCAATCATAGGAAAGAATGATTGGCTGAGCGGTTGTTCGAGCACATGACCCCTTGATTGATATGATAGCTGCAGTAAAGGAAAAAGAGAAAAAACATGGTGGCCTACATGTTTAAGAAATATAAAAAATGTGAAAATTGAGGAATCAATATAACGTACCTTTTGATTTCAGATGAAATCCAAATGAATCAATCTTTGTTTAATCTCTTCGCCATTTTCCAGAAAATAGTAAAATGAAAGCTGAAAGAAATGAAAAGGAGAAAAGGGAAAGTGGCCCGGTATACATGTTGAAGAATTGGTAAAATACACAAAACAATGAATGACAAAAATTCTTAAAACCTGTCTGACATAATTCAATACTGTTGGTGTTTATTTCTTTTCAAGTTACTGGGTTGAATACTATTTGCAGATTTATGCAGGATGTCAATCCATGGGTTGTGAGTTCGAACCCCAGCTCGGCCAACATTCTTTCTGATGTTTGACAAAAGTCACTGTGACCAGAGTCATTCGTCTTCCATCAATTGGCTAACAGTCTATGTGGAAAAGCCATCGTTGGTCGATCGTTTTGCGGTCTGGTCTGTGCCATCTCTCATCTGTTATTCTCATCCTGTAAATACAGTATTGGGAGAGTAGTATTACAATCACATAAATTTGTATACAATTAGTGAAAACTCTGCATATGGAAAAGGGATTAAAATCATACACACATGAATTGTTTTATCGGGGTTTTACGCAACTTTCAACATTATTTCAGTTGTTTCACAATCTCTGGATATTAAACAAAACAGTACTAGGCTAGGAAATGTGCCTTTCCCATGGGCACTCCACCATGATCGTCCTGCCGTGACTGGGGATCGAATACGGGACCCCGGTTTCAAATCTCCTAAGCAAAGCACTCGACCACGGCGGATTCCTCATAAGCACATTATGAGTTGCTTTAACTATTTCCCAGCTGAAACTGTAATAGCATTGTCGTCTGCTGCAGATTTATTGTATGCAGGATATTGTTAAGTGAAATGGCTGGAAAATTGATAAAAACATGCTTGATATTCAGAAGTGAATGATTGATTAACGTTAAACCGTTTCCCACATATAGATGACTTTTAAAAACATTGTTACAAAAGAAAAAATTGCTGAAAACAAGCAATTTCTCTTTTTGCCACAATGTTTTCAACTTTTTTCAGTAATTATACCTACAATTCTAGAGATATTCCGTATCTTTTAGTACATATTTTCAAGTAGTCTGCTGCAGATTTGCGGTTTGTTGGAAAGGATTAACGCCCCTTTCAAAATGTATTTAGTTATATCACAGCGTTTTCCTGGGTAAGGTACCAGTTCTACTATCTATCCCGACACCAGACAGTCAGTCGTAATTCAAATCCCGCAAACCTGAGCGCCAAGGAGGGAAGCTATTACTAGTTTTTAAAGTTTTTGTATGACCAGACTTGGGACCAAACCTGTGACCTCCAGCACACAAGGCAGATGCTCTACCACTATAAATTCCAATCAATTCTTTTCAAGACAAATGACGCTAGTCACAATCACTTGTCAATCATCGGAAAGAATGATTGGCTGAGCGGTTGTTCGAGCACATGACCCCTTGATTGATATGATAGCTGCAGTAAAGGAAAAAGAGAAAAAACATGGTGGCCTACATGTTTAAGAAATATAAAAAATGTGAAAATTGAGGAATCGATATAACGTACCTTTTGATTTCAGATGAAATCCAAATGAATCAATCTTTGTTTAATCTCTTCGCCATTCTCCAGAAAATAGTAAAATGAAAGCTGAAAGAAATGAAAAGGAGAAAAGGGAAAGTGGTATACATGTTGAAGAATTGTTAAAATGTACAAATCAATGAATGACAAAAATTCAGAAAACCCGTCAGACATAATTCAATACTGTTGGAGTTTATTTCTTTTCAAGTTACTGGGTTGAATACTATTTGCAGATTTATGCGGGATGTCAATCCATGGGTTGTGAGTTCGAACCCCAGCTCCGCCAACATTCTTTCTGATGTTTGACAAAAGTCACTGTGACCAGAGTCATTCGTCTTCCATCAATTGGCTAACAGTCTATGTGGAAAAGCCATCGTTGGTCGATCGTTTGGCGGTCTGGTCTGTGCCTTCTCTCATCTGTTATTCTCATCCTGTAAATACAGTATTGGGAAAGTAGCATTACAATCACATATATTTGTATACAATTAGTGAAAACTCTGCATATGGAAAAGGGATTAAAATCATACACACATGAATTTTTTGATCGGGGTTTTACGCAACTTTCAACATTATTTCAGTTGTTTCACAATCTCTGGATATTAAACAGAACAGTACTAGGCTAGGAAATGTGCCTTTTCCATGGGCACTCCACCATGATCGTCGTGCCATGACTGGGGATCGAATACGGGACCCCGGTTTCAAATCCCCAAAGCAAACCACTCGACCACGGCAGATTCCTCATAAGCACATGAGTTGGTTTAACTATTTCCCACCTGACACTGTCATAGTATTGTCGTCTGCTGCAGATTTATTGTATACGGGATATTGTTAAGTGAAATGGCTGGAAAATTGATAAAAACATGCTTGATATTCAGAAGTGAATGATTGATTGACGTTAAACCGTTTCCCACATATAGACGACTTTTGAAAACATTGTTACAAAAGGAAAAATTGCTGAAAACAAGCAATTTCTCTTTTTGCCACAATGTTTTCAACTTTTTTCAGTAATTATACCTACAATTCTAGAGATATTCCGTATCTTTTAGTAGATATTTTCAAGTAGTCTGCTGCAGATTTGCTGTTTGTTGGAAAGGATTAACGCCCCTTTCAAAATGTATTTAGTTATATCACAGCGTTTTCCTGGGTAAGGTACCAGTTCTACTGGTCCATCTATCCCGACACCAGACAGTCAGTCGTAATCAAATCCCGCAACCCTGAGCGCCAAGGAGGGAAGCTATTACTAGTTTTTAAAGTTTTTGTATGACCAGACTGAGGACCAAACCTGTGACCTCCAGCACACAAGGCAGACGCTCTACCACTATAAATTCCAATCAATTCTTTTCAAGACAAATGACGCTAGTCGCAATGACTTGTCAATCATCGGAAAGAATGATTGGCTGAGCGGTTGTTCGAGCACATGACCCCTTGATTGATATGATAGCTGCAGTAAAGGAAAAAGAGAAAAAACATGGTGGCCTACATGTTTAAGAAATATAAACAAGAGTTGTCGGAGGACAATATAGCTCGCCTATCAGGGCCATCATCTATCAGGGCCTACTTCAGAACAGTTATAGCATTAGGTAAAGTCACACAGTATCACCTATTGCAAGATAATACACCTTTTCAATACTTCCATGCAAATGTTAACCAAGTCCATACAGGCCTTTTAAATCTGTAAATTGGTTTATATACGATGTATGCCAATAGTGAACATAATACCGAAGACTTACAGTATCAGTATCAGATAAAACCACACACTATTATTTATTGCAAGATATCACAAATTTTCAATACTTGCATGCAAATCTTAACCTGGCAACGCTGATACCAACGCCATACAAGGTCCCCTAATGATCCTGAATAAGTGTGTGAAGTTTCAAAGCAACAGCATACACAGTGTCTGAGATAAGGCCTTGCACGCAAAGGTTTGACCAAAATTCTAAGTCGAAAAAGGGGCACAATTCAGTCAAAATCCATTCCAGAGTTATGGGACTTGACATACAAGGTCCCCTAATGACCCTGAATAAGTGTGTGAAGTTTGAAAGCAACAGCATACACAGTGTCTGAGAAAAGGCCTTGCACGCAAAGGTTTGACCCAATTTCTAAGCCCAAAAAGGGGCACAATTCAGTCAAAATCCATTCCAGAGTTATGGGACTTGACATACAAGGTCCCCTAATGATCCTGAATAAGTGTGTGAAGTTTCAAAGCAACAGCATACACAGTGTCTGAGAAAAGGCCTTGCACGCAAAGGTTTGACCAAAATTCTAAGTCGAAAAAGGGGCACAATTCAGTCAAAATCCATTCCAGAGTTATGGGACTTGACATACAAGGTCCCCTAATGACCCTGAATAAGTGTGTGAAGTTTCAAAGCAACAGCATACACAGTGTCTGAGAAAAGGCCTTGCACGCAAAGGTTTGACCAAATTTCTAAGTCCAAAAAGGGGCACAATTCAGTCAAAATCCATTCCAGAGTTATGGGACTTGACATACAAGGTCCCCTAATGATCCTGAATAAGTGTGTGAAGTTTCAAAGCAACAGCATACAGTGTCTGAGAAAAGGCCTTGCACGCAAAGGTTTGACCAAGCTGGCAACGCGGACGCCAACGTGATAACATAAGCTCCCCTATTTCTTCGAATAGGCGAGCTAAAAATGTGAAAATTGAGGAATCGATATAACGTACCTTTTGATTTCAGATGAAATCCAAATGAATCAATCTTTGTTTAATCTCTTCGCCATTCTCCAGAAAATAGTAAAATGAAAGCTGAAAGAAATGAAAAGGAGAAAAGGGAAAGTGGTATACATGTTGAAGAATTGTTAAAATGTACAAATCAATGAATGACAAAAATTCAGAAAACCCGTCAGACATAATTCAATACTGTTGGAGTTTATTTCTTTTCAAGTTACTGGGTTGAATACTATTTGCAGATTTATGCGGGATGTCAATCCATGGGTTGTGAGTTTGAACCCCAGCTCCGCCAACATTCTTTCTGATGTTTGACAAAAGTCACTGTGACCAGTCATTCGTCTTCCATCAATTGGCTAACAGTCTATGTGGAAAAGCCATCGTTGGTCGATCGTTTGGCGGTCTGGTCTGTGCCATCTCTCATCTGTTATTCTCATCCTGTAAATACAGTATTGGGAAAGTAGCATTACAATCACATATATTTGTATACAATTAGTGAAAACTCTGCATGTGAAAACTCTGCATATGGAAAAGGGATTAAAATCATACGCACATGAATTTTTTGATCGGGGTTTTACGCAACTTTCAACATTATTTCAGTTGTTTCACAATCTCTGGATATTAAACAGAACAGTACTAGGCTAGGAAATGTGCCTTTCCCATGGGCACTCCACCATGATCGTCGTGCCATGACTGGGGATCGAATACGGGACCCCGGTTTCAAATCCCATAAGCAAACCACTCGACCACGGTGGATTCCTCATAAGCACATGAGTTGGTTTAACTATTTCCCACCTGACACTGTCATAGCATTGTGGTCTGCTGCAGATTTATTGTATACGGGATATTGTTAAGTGAAATGGCTGGAAAATTGATAAAAACATGCTTGATATTCAGAAGTGAATGATTGATTGACGTTAAACCGTTTCCCACATATAGACGACTTTTGAAAACATTGTTACAAAAGGAAAAATTGCTGAAAACAAGCAATTTCTCTTTTTGCCACAATGTTTTCAACTTTTTTCAGTAATTATACCTACAATTCTAGAGATAATCCGTATCTTTTAGTAGATATTTTCAAGTAGTCTGCTGCAGATTTGCTGTTTGTTGGAAAGGATTAACGCCCCTTTCAAAATGTATTTAGTTATATCACAGCGTTTTCCTGGGTAAGGTACCAGTTCTACTGGTCCATCTATCCCGACACCAGACAGTCAGTCGTAATTCAAATCCCGCAACCCTGAGCGCCAAGGAGGGAATAGTCGGGTCAATATACCGTTCGACCCCAAAAAAATTGCAACAAAAGGTTTTTCAACGGTTTTGTCTACTATTCGGTATAGTTAATGACCAAAAAAATTTCTTTAAAAATCCAACTTCCGGAAAGTGCTTTTTTTCAAGATGGCGTCCAAGATGGCCGCCAGTGCCATAACAGATTATTATGCTAACTAGTAGTAACATCATGGTAATGAATTTGGTATCCATCTCCTTTGATAAGTTGGCCAGAGCACACATGAGTGCTAGAAGAATGTCCCTATGTAAGTAGGTCATCAATAAACTCAAAATGGCCGCCAAAATGACATCCAAGATGGCTGCCAATACCATAAACAGACTGCAAATCATTTAATACATACCGTAGACTAGTAATTTTGGTGTCAAACTATAGGTTTCAGGGGTTAAGGAAGCTAATTAAGTATGTTAAACTATCAATGAGTAATCAGGGAATGTATGAGATGCAATATGGTGTTTAAACTGAATTTCAAGATAACCGCAAATACCATGTTACAGATGTACATCATTTATTTGTCATCCTATAGCGTACATATTGTCTAGGCCTTGGTTGGCGATCATATATTAAGCATTGAGGCATAATTAAGGTATGGAATAAACTTCAATACTTTTAAAACAGGCATTTATCCTTCACATCCATGTTGTATTGCTCAGTGATCAAGCAAATATCATATGTCTGGTTGAAGTAATTCGGTAATGAGTTACTCGCTGTCATAATCCTACTCCTCTGGAACAACGGACTGGTTAAACGGATTGTCACACACGTTAAGTTGACACTGGCCACAAACAGCAGTGCATGGTTGCCAATATGTTCTGCAGCTACAGCGAAGTGAACCACAAGTAGTTGAACAGTTACAGTGGACGATGGTCATGAGATTGACAGGAGCAGCATTTAAATTGGTCATGATTGGTACAAACTGGGTGTTATCAAGTTTGCAGCCCCAACTTAGGACATCTATGCCCTTTACCATAATCTGGTAGACTGTGGTATTTCGTGGACGATGCAGTAGGAGGAAGACGTTCAGGAGTGACAAATGACTTGGACGAGACAACTTTCTTGCTGAACATGATGTAGCTCAAGGATGCGAGGGAATCGATGCACTGTCCGCCAAACATAACTGACATTGCCTGATTGCCAAGACGCTCTATTACGTCCCTTAGCTGTTTTGGGACAAACAAAAGCGTTGGCCCTGGATTTGAGATTAGGATCACCTTTCACCAGAGTTTTGAAATGCTGACTTCTTATCCTGGATGTCGTATCACAACCTGTAAAGGCATGAGGAGAATGAATGAAGAATAACCGAGAACATAACTCGCCACCTAGGATTGCTTTCACTTTGTTTATGTTATACACCTTGATGTCCTTTGACTGATTGTCTGAGCGGAAATATATGTCCTTGCAACCTGTGTGCACATGCTAAAGGAGTAGAATCAGTAGGTCAGTGTAGACACGAGCATTCTACTTCGAGTGTTAAAAAAATATACGTTGATTACATTGCAATTTCGTTCTCTTAGTTCCCGATTTATCAGATCAATCAACTCTTGTTTGTTGCTGTCTCGCGACAGACATTCATCCTTCCTCCCTGCGAACTCAGTGTCTGCAGTGAATCTGACTACTGGGTGTATATTCTGCCCACGCCTTTGACGTGTGTTGTCCTTAATGGATGGACCTCCGCTATACCCATCAAAAACTACAGTTGCTAAACCGTAATGGCGAATGGTGAAGTCAGCATATGACTGTGCAATTGCACCATAGCTAACACCCCTCTTCCATGGTAAACCACGATGGAGTAATGAACCTCTGTCCAGGACATAATGGTCTGTTTTCGAATGAGCAATGATGGTATGAGCAAGTTGTGGTTTATCTTTATCTGCCTTTCTAAAATCACCTCTGGCCTCAAACAGGGCAGGTGGGAATGGACTGAGCTCGTAACTCATGACGACTTCCAATGAAAAATCACTTGTTTTGGACACTACCAAGAACCGCTCGAACAACAAGGCTGGATCAACAGTTTGATAAGGAGCAACTTTTACTGCAGAGTTATATCCAAGGGTTTTAGCTTTGACTTTCTGTTTGAATGAGAATGTGAAAACCGGCTGTCAATCCATTCTGCCAATGATTATGCTATCAACTGACTTGTACTTGTATACATCTTCCAAGGCCACTACACCATTGGCAGTGTTTCTGAGAGAAGGATCTTCGAAGAAAGGTGTGCATGTCACTAGTGTTGCATGGATTTATGCTAGATCAGATGAATCTCTCTTGATCCTCACTTCAGTAGATTCCTTGTGCTGCCTTGTTGTGTAGGAGAGATGGTTTAACTCTTGCATTGCATTGTTGTACTCTGATGTTACGGGTATTGACATTGGCCATCGCGAGCGTTGTTCTTCGGTCATCCCTCTTCCACGTGTCAAGCCTCCAGTACTCTTCAGTGATCTTATCAGTTTCTGTTCAATAAGAAGGTCAGCGCTCAGGCCAGCCCAGAACTGATTGCTGCGACGAACTACATGGAAGCCATCGAAGAATTTTCTGAATACATCAGGATGTTTGGATTCCAGTTTACTCATTTCTTCAAGATAGAGATGGGAATCCGCTGTGGTCAAGTGGTTAGCGTCGGGGATTTCGAAACAGGGTGTCCCAGGTTCGATCCCCAGTCGCGGCACTACTGTCATGGTGGAGTGCCCTTGGGCAAGGCACATTTTCTAGCCTAGTACTGGTTTGTTTACCCAGGTATCATGAATAATTAAATTTAATTGCTCGCTAAATGACCTCAGCTGTCGATGCACCATAAAACAATATATACATTCATTCAAGATAGAAATGTGCGGATTTCAAGTATGGGTAGGCAATCCGAGACAGCCTTTTAGTGCATTGTCGAAAAACCAGTGCAATCTGCGTTGATCAGAGCTTGTGTGATCTGTAGCATCTCCTGATAATTCAGCCATAACTGACTTGTCTTTGACCTAGCACGAAGTTCAGCCTTCTATTTTATCATTCATTTTGGCAATTGTATCCGATGTAACAACACTCTCTGGTGTGGTCTCGTCTGCCAACAAGGAAGTGTTATATCCTCAGACTGATCAAACAGTGATGCAAACTCAGGATTTTCATTTACTATGGCTGACACAATCATGTTGTTACGGCAGTTGTTTACCAGCAGGTGACCGCGGAATGATTTGTGGACTGACATCCCAGTCATCAATTGTATTGAAACATTATCCCCGTAAACCACTTCCATAATGTTTGTAAGTCCTGTGTCATCCATTAGTGTTCCTATGGCTCCGAGCAAATTCATGAAGGTGTGAAAGCAACCTAGCATCAGAACAATGTGTTGTATATGGCTATTCTCTGGTGCATCTGTGATGATCTCTGCAGCTTTCCAATACAGCGGCTGGTCAAATGTATAAATAATACGTGTCTTACAGGCATTTTAAGATTCTAGTGGACATATTGGAACTAATTTAAGCATCTCAGTCATTACTTGATTACTCATTGATAGTTTGACATACTTTATTAGATTCCTTGACCCGCAAAACCTATGGATAGGCACCAAAAGTTATTGTCTATGGTAAACAGTAAATGATTTATAGGCATTTTAGGGTATTGGCGGCCATCTTGGATGTCATTTTGGCAGCCATTTTGAATTTTTTGACTACCTACATACTGAGGGAGTTTCTTACATCACTTACCTAGGTTCTTGACAACTGAACAATGGATTAAAGGTTCAAAATGTATTACCCTGGTGTAAATACTAAATAGCTTAATAATATTTTATGGCACTGGCGGCCATCTTGAAAAAAAGCACTTTCCGGAAGTTGGATTTTCAAAGATTTTTTTTTGGTCATTGACTATACCTAATAGTAGTCAAAACCGTTGAAAAACATTTTGTTGCAATTTTTTTGGGGTAAAGGTATCTTTTGTCATATATTGACCCGACTAGAAGCTATTACTAGTTTTTAAAGTTTTTGTATGACCAGACTTGGGACCAAACCTGTGACCTCCAGCACACAAGGCAGACGCTCTACCACTATAAATTCCAATCAATTCTTTTCAAGACAAATGACGCTAGTCGCAATGACTTGTCAATCATCGGAAAGAATGATTGGCTGAGCGGTTGTTCGAGCACATGACCCCTTGATTGATATGATAGCTGCAGTAAAGGAAAAAGAGAAAAAACATGGTGGCCTACATGTTTAAGAAATATAAAAAATGTGAAAATTGAGGAATCGATATAACGTACCTTTTGATTTCAGATGAAATCCAAATGAATCAATCTTTGTTTAATCTCTTCGCCATTCTCCAGAAAATAGTAAAATGAAAGCTGAAAGAAACGAAAAGGAGAAAAGGGAAAGTGACCCGGTATACATGTTGAAGAATTGTTAAAAAACACAAAACAATGAATGACAACAATTCTTAAAACCTGTCTGACATAATTCAATACTGTTGGAGTTTATTTCTTTTCAAGTTACTGGGTTGAATACTATTTGCAGATTTATGCGGGATGTCAATCCATGGGTTGTGAGTTCGAACCCCAGCTCGGCCAACATTCTTTATGATGTTTGACAAAAGTCACTGTGACCAAAGTCATTCGTCTTCCATCAATTGGCTAACAGTCTATGTGGAAAAGCCATCGTTTGTCGATCGTTTGTCGGTCTGGTCTGTGCCATCTCTCATCTGTTATTCTCATCCTGTAAATACAGTATTGGGAGAGTAGCATTACAATCACATAAATTTGTATACAATTAGTGAAAACTCTGCATATGGAAAAGGGATTAAAATCATACACACATGAATTGTTTTATCGGGGTTTTACGCAACTTTCAACATTATTTCAGTTGTTTCACAATCTCTTGATATTAAACAGAACAGTACTAGGCTAGGAAATGTGCCTTTCCCATGGTCACTCCACCATGATCGTCGTGCCATGACTGGGGATCGAATACGGGACCCCGGTTTCAAATCCCCAAAGCAAACCACTCGACCACGGCGGATACCTCATAAGCACATGAGTTGCTTTAACTATTTCCCACCTGACACTGTAATAGCATTGTCGTCTGCTGCAGATTTATTGTATGCGGGGTATTGTTAAGTGAAATGGCTGGGAAATTGATAAAAACATGCTTGATATTCAGAAGTGAATGATTGATTGACGTTAAACCGTTTCCCACATATCGACGACTTTTGAAAACATTGTAACAAAAGGAAAAATTGCTGAAAATGAGCAATTCCTCCTTTTGCCACAATGTTTCCAACTTTTTTCAGTAATTATACCTACAATTCTAGAGATATTCTGTATCTTTTAGTAGACATTTTCAAGTAGTCTGCTGCAGAATTGCTGACTGTGGGAAAGGGTTAACGCCGTTTTCAACAATTGTTTAGTTATATCAGAGCGTTTTCCTAGGTAAGGTACCAGTTCTACTGGTCCATCTATCCTGACACCAGCCAGTTAGTCATAATTTCAACCCCGCAACCAAGAGCGCCAAGGAGGGAAGCCATTACTACAGTTTTTAAAGTCTTTGGTATGACCGGGGATCAAACACGCGACATCCCACACCCAAGGCAGAGGATCTACCACTATATCTAGAAGTGAAATGGAACCCAATTAAGAGCGTGCTTTACATGAGGAGTATCCTAGGAATTATAACTGATCTTTATGTTTTATTCAGGTTTTCGCTGTCTTAAGCATGTTTTCAACCTAAGCAAATCATGCACCAAAACAACATATTTTTTTGATTATACAATTCATGTAAATAACTAACATTTAAGAAATATATACAACTGACGAATCTATTCAACGTACCATTTGAATTCAGATTAAATCCAAATGAAGCACTGCATGAACCATCTCTTTGCCATTCTCCAGACTGAAATATGAAATCTAAAAAATCAAAAGAATAATTAAACCCTGTCCAACTTAAATCAATACAATACCCCAGCTCAGCCAACAACCTTACTAGTGTGAGAAAGCCAGGCAACACTGGTGAACTGGCCGCTGTGATATGACTGAAAAATTGTTGAAAACAGCGCTAAATCCCAATCAATTATTTTCAAGACAAATGACGCTAGTCGCAATGATAGAATCAATTTT
Organism: Serripes groenlandicus; assembly: GCA_031761405.1. Taxonomy (NCBI): domain Eukaryota; kingdom Metazoa; phylum Mollusca; class Bivalvia; order Cardiida; family Cardiidae; genus Serripes; species Serripes groenlandicus. The sequence continues at coordinate 14,441,547 of JASEVX010000005.1, read as the reverse complement.
GGGCATGGTTTCTCGAAGGTGGTTGAAAAAAAAAAGAATGATCCGAATATTCTCAAATTTTGAAGCGTCCATTTCGTAACATTGATTGATTGACGTTAAACCCTTTCCCACATATAGACTCTTACTTTCTCTTATGGCGTTTCCGTAGCTTTGCTTAAAAATGTCAGTCATCAGATAAAAATTTGTTGTATATGACAGAAGGTTAGGTTAACCCTTTCCCACATACATCAAATCTGCAGCAGACAACATTGACATTATTTAATTGCAAGTATTGAAACTCAGTTGAAAACCCAATATGCTGGGGAGGCTTTAAAAAGCGTCTGTATTTGGGAAATAAGCTTGCCACAAGGTTTCAATTACTTGTTCGTGGTTAGCTTCCATTAATAGATTGTTGCAAGCTTGCCACATGCTTGCAATTTCAGCTTGCAATTTTGGTTTCAAAGCAGACAGAGGTCAAGATAAGGAGGGGTATTCACGTCTTTTTCCCACAATTTCTCTTATCATTAAAGCAAACCCTATGTTGTGGGTACTCAAAAGATTCGTCTAACCGATCTGATTCTTTTGAGTACCAACAACATAGGGTTAGAGGGTCAAAAAAGGATTTTAAAACATGCAAAACGCTCCTTTACTAGAACGCTGCGATATATTAGGAAAATCCTTATACTGTTTCCATGAAGAATTGGATATAAGCTCTTTAAGTTTAATTCAACATACCATTGGTCTTTGTGACCTTGTTTTTCCATAACAGGATTTCCAATACTGACAACCAACTCTAAAAGGATAGCACCCCTGATTGCAATACTGACAACCAACAGTAAAAGGAGAGCACTCCCGATTGCAATAATGACAACCAACAGTAAAAGGATAGCACTCCCGATTGCAATAATGACAACCAACAGTAAAAAGATAGTGCCCCCCGATTCCAATGACAACCAACAGTAAAAGGATAGCGCCCCCGATTCCAATGACAACCAACAGTAAAAAGATAGCGCCCCCGATTCCAATGACAACCAACAGTAAAAAGATAGTGCCCCCCGATTCCAATGATAAACAACAGTAAAAAGATAGCGCCCCCGATTGCAATAATGACAACCAACAGTAAAAAGACAGCGCCCCCCTGATTGCAATAATGACAACCAACAGTAAAAGGATAGCACCCCCGATTGCAATAACAATGATTGCACGTGTACTTAGTGCGTCATCACCGTCTTCATCCGTCTGTAAGGTACAAAATTAAGAACTCATAGCCCCTTTTCTACATGCATTCACCATTTTGGCATATCTGCAGCAGGCGACTTTTACAAACATGATGAAGCAAGAATTGTCGGAGGACAATATAGCTCGCCTATCAGGGCCATCATCTATAAGGGCCTACTTCAGAACAGTTAAAGCATTAGGTAAAGTCACACAGTATCACCTATTGCAAGATAAAACACCTTTTCAATACTTGCATGCAAATGTTAACCAAGTCCATACAGGCCCTTTTGGGCCTTTTAAATCTGTAAATTTATTTATATACGATAAGCAACAGCATACACAGTGTTAGAGAAAAGGCCTTGCACGCAAAGGTTTGACCAAAAACCAAAAAAGTCCAAAAACGGACCAATCAACATGGCTTGAAGGAATCTGATAGAGGGTCATCCAAGGAACATTTCTCCAAAATTATTTGAAAATCGGCCCGACGCTTTCGGAGGAGAAGATTTTTTAAGTTTTCACTATAGCCATATAATGCAAAATATCCCTGCCCACTGGCGGCCATGTTTTTCGACAAATCAACATGGCTTGAAGGAATCTGATAGAGGGTCATCCAAGGAGCATTTCTACAAAATTATTTGAAAATCTGACAACCAGTTTGGGAGAAGAAGAATTTTGATTTTTTTTGTTCATTTCGTAATTCTGCATGGATCCCGAAAATTTGAAGGAAATCTGGTGAGGTCATTGAGAGGATGCTTTCTGTGAAGTTTCATCCCAATTGACCTGTTGGTTACTGAGGAGAAGAAGATGACGCACAACGCACGACAGACACCGGACAAAAGGCGATCACATTACTTCACCTTGAGCAAAGCTCAGGGGAGCTAAAAAAGGGGGCAATTGTGATACATTGCAGACACATTTTGACACAATAGCAGCAAAGGACTTTTGAAACATAATGAACAATTTCTCCTTTGGCCACAATGTTTTCAACTGTATTTAACAATAAAGCTATCTTCTATAGAGATTTTTCAGGTTTTTGTTACTTTATTTTTTCAAAGTTGTCTGCTGCAGATTCGTTGTATGTGGGAAAGGGTAAATCCAGGCAGAAAATAATTGTCTGATCTAAAAACATCAATGGAACCATAATTAATCAACTATAATCCGGTCACACAGTATCTTAGTGAGAAATCTTTCCTTTTGCCACAATGTTTGCAACTCCTCTCAATTAATACTTTCATTAAAAGATATTTTCCATAACTTTCCTTGAATGTTTTGAAAGTTGTCTGCTGCATTTGTATTGAATTGTATCTAGAAAAGTTAACAAATGTTGCAGCCCAGAGAAGTTTATAGAGGATACTTGATTGTTATTGGTTTTAACCCTTTACCACATACAACAAATCTGAAGCATACGACTTTGAAAACATAGTGACAAAAACCTTAAAAATCTCCATAAAAGAAAGCTTAATTGTTAACTAAAGTTGAAAACATTGTGGCCAAAGGAGAAATTGCTCATCATGAGCAATTTCACCTTTGGCCACAATGTTTTCAAACGTCGTCTGCTACTACTGCATCAAAATGCATCACCAATCAGAATAACCTCTAGTGATCATTTGAACATTTTCAGTATTTTCTTTAAATTCATGCATACATGTAATCGGTTTTACCCAAAAGTCAGTAAGAAGATATCATCTGTATCCAGTCTGTGCCATGCTGTGTCAAACTATCTGGAGCATAGTCATTTAAAAAATATTTTACATCTTTTAACTAAAACAGCAAGATAAATAATCTCATCTTACTATTATTATGATTTGATCACTTAGAAAAAACTAAAAACCTCTTACTTTTATGTTTTGTTAGTCCAGCAATTGCTTTGTATGCCATTATTCCAGCCCAAGGCTTTGTTGGGGCTGCATTGTCCTTTCCAATGAAGTTTGTATATGTTATACCAATTCTGCCTCCATTTGATGCTCGACCAGAAGCGGTAAGTCTAATGGCTAGGTTGTCTGTTAATGTGACTGTGTCAGCCACAAAGTCAAATGAAGATGTGGCGCCCACAACCATACCATCTCTGATTCAACTGTTTTGTCACTAGCAATATGGAACAGGGGACCAGGCCCAATCACATGTACATGGTACACATTTCCATCTTCTACTGCAACATTGTTCTCTCCAACGAAGCTAGCTGAGTTTTGATAGTAAAAACCATAATCAAGATTCTTCCATTTTCTGGATCTTATGACAATCCCTTTCTGGTAATGCATCAGTTGCAAGATACCAACTCCAATTACACAAGCCTGGGCCACGTTGTTACTGTAGTCATCAGAAATGTACATGGAACACATATCTCTCTCCTCCCGTTTGCATGGTTATCAGTCCCTTTGCATCGATTGCTTCATTGAAGAAATTAAAGATTTCAAAGCGGTCTTGATAAGAGCTGGTCCATTGCATCAAAGCCGTCATATTGTGAATCATTCTTGTATCATCAGAACTTGTTCTGTAAGCTGTTGAGGACGAAATGACAGATGGATTAGTTTCATACAATTCACATTTGTGGGAAACAGTGGATCTGAAAAAGTAGAGGGCCATATGGCCCTGTATTGCTCACTGGAGATTACTTCAAGGGTTTTTATAAGTTTTGTCCCTTTTTGTTGCGGCACTATGATCATGTTTTTAAACCAATAATTATGGCTTTGGAGATGGTCTCTTGATAATTTAACCCGCATTTTGACGCATCTGCAGCAGACGACTTTTGAAAACATTGTGACAAAAGGACAAATTGCTCAAATCAAGCAATTTCTTCTTTTGCCACAATATTTTCAACTCTATTCAACATAATATTTTCATTTATAGAAAAGTCTCTGCAAATGAAAGTACCTGTATACTAATTGGAGATGAAAATATTGTGGAAAAATGAAAGAAAAATTGCTCATTAAGAGCAATTTCTCCATTTGCCTAAATGTTTTCAAAAGTTGTCTGATGGAGATGGGTCAGAGAGTTTCTGTATGTGGTAATGGGTTAAGGAATAATTTTGACAAATCATATTGAAATCAACCTATCCGTTTCATTTTCCCTCCCTCTCTGATGCTGCAGCAACCTGTTCCAAATTGAACTCAAGTCATTTGTTGAAAGTTTTATTTAACCCTTTCCCACCTGTATATGCTTTTTGACAACACTGCTCTAGGAGACTTTTGAAACAAAAGGACTAAAATGGCCAGTATCACTTCACTGCCATTAGGTAATAATTAAACATTATAGCAATATATAGAAAACAGCCCGCCCCCTGATTCTCCAAGTGACCGGAGATAAAGTAATAAAGGATGACACTATAAAGTAGTATTTCCGAGTCTTCCAAGATGAAATTTGAAAATTTAGAGTTTGTCTGATGTAATATTTTAAATGTGATGAGCAGTTTTTTCCTTTTGCCAAAATGTTTTCACCTCCATTTAATAATAATTCTTTCATTTATAGAGATTTTCCATATTTTTGCCTAAATTGTCAGCTACCGATTTGTTTTATGTGGGACAGGGTTGATACATACTTATATGTTCATATTGGAGAATATTATTCAAGGTCAAGTTCTTAGAATTGGATTCTATGGCAGTTATCCTAAAAGTCTGTCTCCCGCACATTGTAACTTGTTGGACCCAGGACAATGTCATCTCCAGCTTCCCAACCCACAGCATCACTAACTACAATCGGATTGGCTCCAGCTTCGGCAGTAGATGCCAACTTGGTCCAGGTCAAACCCTTTTCCTTACCACCAAATACCTTACAGCTACAAATAAAAATAACTAGAATTGTTTTTGAAAAAACAGATGTCTCCCCCTCAAATATCTGTCAAAATCTCTCAAAACATTCCAACCTATAAAGCAGACAATGGGTTCTGCACATCACCTTGATGAGGTGAACATCTGACACAAGTTTCATGAAAATCCTTCAAGCCGTTTTGGAGATATGGAGCGGACACGAAAAACAGGCTCAAACCTTTGACCTTCAAGCCTGACCTTGACCTTGAACCGGTATGGTCGGAACATGGGTTCTGCACATCGCCTTCGTGAGGTGAACATCTGACACAAGTTTCATGAAAATTCTTCAAGCCGTTTTGGAGATATGGAGCGGACACGAAATTAAGGCTCAAACCTTTGACCTTCAAGTCTGACCTTGACATTGAACCTGTATGGTCGGGACATGGGTTCTGCACATCGCCTTCATGAGGTGAACATCTGACACAAGTTTCATGAAAATCCTTCAAGCCGTCTTGGAGATATGGAGCGGACACGATTTCGGACAGACGGACAGACAGACAGAAGGACAGACAGACAGACGCCCAGGACAAAAACAATATATCTCCCCTGTATACAGCGGGAGACATAATTACAATTTATACTGCCTTTTCTTCAAAAGGTTGCATAATGCAGTCATCAGATTCGCAGAATAGACAATTAGGTTTTGTCAAAGGGAATCCTTTGTATACATAAATAATGATAAAGAATGGTACTGATCTTGATAAGAAAACATTTAGTCCTCTCCCAAATTCAAGATATCTGCAACAGACGACTTTGAAAATCGCTAGCCAAAAATATAGATAATCTATAAACAAGAGGCCCAAGAGGGCCAGTATCGCTCCACGGCCATAAGGCAAAAATCAAATCTCCAAACAGCCCTGCCCCCTGGTGGCCATGTTTTTTACCAACCACCATGGCTTAAAGGAATTATGTAGAGTGTCACCCAAGGAATGTTTCTTCAAAATTATTTGAAAATCGGCTGAACACTTTCTGAGAAGAAGATTTTTTAAGTTTTCACTATAGCTATATAAGGCAAAATAGCCCCGCCCCCTAGCAGCCATGTTTTTCAACCAATCAACATGGCTTGAAGGAATCTGATAGAGGGTCACCCAATGAACATTTCTACAAAATTATTTGAAAATCGGCTAAACACTTTCGGAGAAGAAGATTTTTAAAGTTTTCTCTTTAGCCATATAGGCAAAATAGCCCCGCCCTCTGGCGACCATGTATTTTTACCAATCAACATGGCTTGAAGGAATCTGATAGAAGGTCACCCAATGAACATTTCTACAAAATTATTTGAAAATCGGCTGAACACTTTCAGAGGAGAAGATTTTTTAAGTTTTCACTATAGCTATATAAGGCAAAATAGCCCCGTCCCCTGGCGGACATGTTTTTCGCTATTTTTTTCCAAAGATGTATGTCATGTTATGTAAGTCATACAGTATTGAAAACATGACAATGGTAAAAACACAAACTCCTTAACCCTTTCCCACATGTAGATGCTTTCTGACACCTCTGCAGCAAACCACTTTTGAAATCATTGTGGCAAAAGGAGAAATTGCTCATAATAATGAGCATTTTCTCCTTTTGCCACAATGATTTAAACTCCATTCAATAATCATACTTTCTTTTATATAGATTTTGTATATTTTGACCTTGATAATTCCAAAGTCGTTTGCTGCAGATTTGTTGTATGTCGGGAAGGGATAACTCTTTGACTGCTGGATCCGATTTTATGAAGCCTGTACAAACAGTATAGAACCAGGCCAGCCAGGGCAGTTGGCTGTTCAACTCAACATTTTATCTCCATTTTACTAGAGTTGGCTATGCAGCATTAACCATTACCCACCTACAACAAATCTGCAGCAGACGACATTGAAAGCATTTTTACAATCCATAAATGAGTTATGATATATAAGAAAAGAATAAAACATTGTGAAAAAAAGAGAAATAAAAATGTTTTCAAAAGTTGTCTGCTGCTATTGCGTCAAAATGCGTCTGCATATCATTTACAGTATTGGAAGTTTAATTCTCTTAACCCTTTCCCTCATACAGACGCCTTTTGACGCAATAGCAGCAGAGGACTTTTGAAAACATTGTGGCCAAAGGTGAAATTGCTCATCATGAGCAATTTCTCCTCTTGCCACAATGTTTTCCACTTTTAGTCATTGATTATCCATTCAATTATATACTTACATTAAAAAAGATTCTCCATATCTTTGCCTAGATTTTTTCAAAGTCAACTGCTGCAGATATGTTGTGTGTGGGAAAGAGTTACAACGCAATGGAATGAAATGATATTCACTTTCCATAATATTTTCAAAAGTTGTCTCCTGCATAAGGCGTTAAACTTCTTCTGTATCCGTGCAAGAGCAATGAGTCAATATCCTATGTAACAGGGGATGAATTAAACCCCTTCCCATAGATAACTACATGTACATGTAAATCTGCAGCAGACGACTTCGAAAACATCTATGTAAAGTAATGGAAAATCCCTATAAATGAAGGCATTTTTATTGAATAGGGTTGAAAACATTTAGGCAAAAGAAGAATTTATTCATTATGAGCATATTTCTTCTTACATTGCAATGTTTTCAAAAACCGTCTGCTGAAGTTGTGTCAAAATGTTTCTGCAAACAGGAAAAGGTTCATGTACAATATTCTTTTGATGGTAAAGGGATGACAGGGAAAAGATATACCAGAATTGGTCGAGTCTTTCTCTTCGCTGTATAATTCCCAGAGATATCTTGACCCAACAGTTTTCTATACCATCTGAAATATTCCAGAAACAACACTTCTAGCTTCATTTCAATCTGAATTAACACAAGTAATATTAGTTATACCCTTTTCCACATACATATGCTCTCTGACACCTCTGCAGCAGACACTTTTTGAAAACACTGTGGCAAAATGAAAGATTTATCATAAGGGAATTTCTCCTTTTGCCATCATGGTTTCAACTCTATTCAACAATTATACTTTCATTTATTGAGATTTTTAAAGCTCCTGCCTACATGTTTTCAAATTTGTTGGCTTTAAATGTGTTGTATGTGGGAAATGGTTAAGATACAATAAGAAATCATCCATATAGATATTCATGTTTGTTTCTTTGTAAATCAAGATATTGACTGTGTGACCACATAAGGTAACCCTTTCGGACGCCTTTGACTTTTGAAAAAATTGTGGCAAAAAATGAAATTGCTTATTATCATTTTGTCACAATGTTTTCAACTTTATTAAATAAAACTACGTTCACTAACAGAGATTTTTCATATTTGTTGTCCAGATGATATTGAATCGAGTTGAAAACAATACGCTTCAAAATGCTTATCACTCTGCCTCTCTTACACTTTGACATTTTATTATATTTGGTACCATTAACACAATTTACTGATTACCCATCCTATATCCATTTCAGAATTGATAAATCTTATTTTTACTTTATTTCACGATCCCAAACTTACATTTACAAAGAGACGTATCAATTTTGATATCATCCAGAAACATCCACATCACCGACCCACGGTTAAGGTCATATTCTCCCAAAGGTCAGGCTGCACTGGGACATGACCCTCTTTCCAATCCCGATACTGACAATATTCAGTAACATCATATGTTTTAACAGTATGACCTGCGACGGAAGAATAATTCAAACTGATGGTAAGGAATGGTATCGAGACATCAGATGAGAGGATGTGATATGTAATATAATAGAACGACAAGCACTGGTAGGTATTGATTTGAAGCGCTGCTAAAGAGAACGCTGCTTCGTCACCACCTTATGCAGTTGCATTATCAACAAGGCTGATCATGTGACCTGAAATAGACGAGTGATAACCCTTATCTTCATGCAACTAATTTTGACACGTCTGCAGCAGATGATTACTGAAAGCATTATGGAAAAAGGAAAAATTGCTCATGTTATTTCTCCTTTTGCAACAATATTTTCTACTCTTGTTCAAAAACAGACATTTCATTTATTGATGTTTCATTAAATGGGTTAAAATAGTGATAAATAATGGATAGTAATTCGAGTTGTTATGCAATAAACAAATTCGTTTTTAAGGATTTTACCTGTTATGACATTATTTGAGATGGCTACTTTAAACAAGAGCACCACATACGGCACAGACACTCGACTGATAGGGAGAAAACAGAAAAAAAGCTGAGCTGAACAAAAAACCTTAACCGGACGACCAAGCCGCCGCCGCCAGGGTCATGACAATAGCTCTCGTTTTTTTCAAAAGTCGAGCTAACAAATCTGAAGAAAATTATATAATCTCTATTAAATTATTAGATATGAATATCTTATGATAAAAATATATTAGAAACATGATAAATTGCTAAATTGAATGAATTTCGCCTTTGTCCTCGACATCATTAAGAAATCTTCCATATAAGGGAAAGCGATAAATAAACCTATCCATGGAAACAAGAGGGCCAAGATTGCCCTACATCGATCACCTGACCATTTGTCTGTGAATGTGAACTGCAGGGAATGGACAGTCAACAAAACAGCTTATCAATTTAAGACATTAAATCATTTTGTCCCTTTTCTGATGCCTCCTGAATGCCATGTTTTTTCAACCAAACAGTATGCCTTAAACAATCTTTGTAGAGGCTCACCCAAGAAATATTTCTACCTAACTATATTGGAATCTGACATACAGATTCAGAGGAGGAAATTTTTATAATTTAAAAATTTATATATAAAGTTTGGACATTTTGCCCCCTTTCTGATGCCGCAGCAACCCTGGCGTCCATGTTTTCAACGGATCGGACATATTTGAACAATCTTGGTAGAGGGTGCCCCAAGGAACATTTGTGCAAAATAATTTTTAAATCGGGCCAGTACTTTTGGACAAGAAGATTTCTAAAATTTTAACAACGCACATATAAGGAAAACAAGCTCCGCCCCCTGGCGGCCATGTTTTTTCAACTGATTGGAAATATTTGAACAATCTTGGTAAAGGGTGCCCCAAGGAACACTTGTGCAAAATAATTTTCAATTAGGGCCAGCACTTTTGGACAAGAAGATTTTTAAAGTTTTAACAATGCACATATAAGGAAAACAAGCTCCGCCCCCTGGGCGCCATGTTTTTCAACGGATTGGAAATATTTGAACAATCTTGGTAAAGGGTGCCCCAAGGAACATTTGTGCAAAATAATTTTCAAATCGGGCCAATTCTTTTGGACAAGAAGATTTTTAAAGTTTTAACAATGCACATATAAGGAAAATAAACTCCGCACCCTGGCGGCCATGTTTTTCAACGGATCGGAAATATTTGAACAATCTTGGTAGAGGGTACACCAAGGAACATTTGTGCAAAATAATTTTCAAATCGGGCCAGTACTTTTGGACAAGAAGATTTTTAAAGTTTTAACAATGCACATATAAGGAAAATAAGCTCCGCCCCCTGGCGGCCATATTTTTCAAGGGATCGGAAATATTTGAACAATCTTGGTAGAGGGTACCCCAAGGAACATTTGTGCAAAATAATTTTTAAATCGGGCCAGTACTTTTGGACAAGAAGATTTTTTAAGATTTGGCAATTTTCCCCTTTTCTGTTGCCGCAGCAACCAAAGTTCTCGATGGAATTTAAATATTTGAACAATTTTGAAGTCGCAGGAGGCTGCATCTAAAAATCGGTAAACATATACGATTGAGCTGAGAAGCATATGTGCCATCTGCCAAAATGTCTAAAAGTGAATCAGACAAGCACTTTCAGAGCAGAAGAATCTTAAAGTTTTGCCATTTAACACCTTTGCCGACACCATGCAGTGACTGTTTTTTGAGCAATCAATATTTCTTGAATTGTTTAAGCTGAGGGTTACATAAGGAACAGTTCTGTAAAATAAGCTTGAAATCAGACAATCACTATCAGAGAAGAAGATTTGTTTAAGTTTTGTCATAATCACCCCCTTTGATACTACCTAGTGGCCATGCTTTTCAACAAATCAATATGGTTTGAAGTTTTGTCATATTCCCTCTTTCTGATGACCCAGCTCCCAAAGTTATGAATGTTATATGGATCACCAAATGAACATTCCTGTGAAGTTTGGATGCAATTAACAAATATGGTTAAAGAGATGTTTTTTAAAAGAAATTGTTACTTACAATGGACAACTAATTCCCAAGGATGTCAGACACAAGGTGATCACAATAACTCATCTTCAGGATTATTTGCTGAATTGAGCTTAAAATATCAAGTCTCTAGATATGAAAGTAAAAATTATGAAATGGAGTTTAAAACATTAATTCTTCTGATTGATATCTTACCATGTATGCAAACAAGTGTTCGAAGGAACAGATGGGTTGCTTGCTTAAAAGTCACAGTATGACTCACAGATGGACAGACACTAATGATTCCTATGGGCATTCCACCAAGACTATCGTGTCGTAACTGGGGATCAAACCTGGGATGCCCGAACCAAATCCCCGACACTTACATTTGGCCTGTGTAAAGTGAGGACTAAGGTGAGCCTATGCATATACACAATCTCATCAAAGCCTTCACTGTCCAATTGCATGCAATGCAATCTTAGATGCATCTTTTGACAAAATACTAGTTTTAACCCAATTTTAGCTATACATGCATATGATCCTTTTTTGGCGAGTCAATAAGGGCCTAGATCGCCAGATGCAACTCTTATACTTACGGGGACATTTTACATTGTTAACTGCTAGATTGTCAATAACAAGGTATCCCAGGGATGAGCTGGACACCAACTCCAAATGAATGGAGTTTGCCCTGCCGGGCTCCTGTACACATACAGCCAGACCATTCACATAGGTATTGTTGCTTTCATATAAAGTTGTTGTTGATCCTGGGCTTTCTTCATGATGAACCTTAAATGATAGGAATCATGTCATACAAGTGAAGATTTAACCCTTTTCCACATGCAACAAATTAGTACAACATTTTGCTTTTTTAAGGAATGTACGACGAGTGTAGACCAAGATCAGCCTGCATATTTATATTAATCCTGGTCTACATTCTATTGCTACTTATTTCTCAATATTTAGTAGACTCATTCATGCGTAGATAAAAACCTGTCATCAACTAAGGACCATAAAGGTTTAATCCAATTCTGCTCAATACATATTTTCTACTTTTGTCACAATGTTTTCAAAAGTTGTCTGCTGCAGATGCATTAAAATGTGTCTACATGTGGGAAAGGGTTACTTACTTTGAAATCAATGACATTTTCAAGATACGAACTACCATTGTTAGATGTACCGGAAGTGTAAATGTTTTTTTTGAAACAGATGAAACTACAACACTGAACAGAACTACCTCAAAATGAGCATTTTGTCCTTTTGCCACAATGTTTTCAACCTTTTTCATAGATTATACCTTCATTTATAGAGATTTTCCAAGTATTTGCAGAGATGGTTTCAAATTATACAATTATACAAAAGGACCATCATGATGGTCCTAAATATGACACATCATTACATACAATTTTTAGATGTAAGCACCACCCCGTGGTTGCCATGTTTCTCGACGGATTGGAATCATTTGAATAATATTTGTACAGGGTTATCTAAGGAAAATTTGTGCAAAATTATTTTCAAATGGCCAGTACTTTAGTAATAGAAGATTTTTAAAAGTGTCAATATATATATATTTATAAGGGAAACAATCCAGACTCCCAACAGATTGGAATAATTTGAACTATCTCAGTAAGGGGTCTCCATGAAAATTGGCCTACGGGTTTCAGAGGAGATACTGGAAAAACGTTACTTTGAATCTTGATCAGAAAAGGATTTAATAACACCATGTACCCGTTGTTGGAGCTCCCATTGTTGTTCCATTCATAGACGGTGTCATATCACCACAGGACACTGTTGATTGACCTGTTGGGGTAGATATCACTGAAAAACATTTTAATAGCCCTTTCACAAAAACATACGTTTTCTGCCTCCTCTGCAGCAAATTACTTTAGAATATGTTTATTCTATTGCCACACAGATTTCAACTCTATTCAATACTTATACATTCATTTATAAAGATTTCCATACTTTTGACAGCATGTTTTCAAAGTTGTCTGCTGCAGAATTGTTGTACATGTATGTGGGAAACGTTTAATTACTTTATTAATAGATTCAGTAATTCTCTTCAACAGCTACCATGTTTTGAACTTATTTGTTTGTTATTTAACAAATTACATAAATAAAGACATCAAACACAAGCAATGTTTACATTTTCCACAATTGTCTTCAACTCTGTAAGAAAAACACTTCCAATTGTTCAGGTGTTATATTTCCCTCAGAAGGTTTCAAATCCCTTTACTACTGTTTAATATCACATCATGTAAATGATTAATTCCAACCATAACTAACCTTATATTTCCCTCAGAAGGTTTCAAATCCCTTTACAACTGTTTAATATCACATCATGTAAATGATTAATTCCAACCATAACTAACCAAGACATGCCCCAGCATAAACAGCCACATGTTCAACCTCTACATAGAGTCCTTGTGCTTCAAATATAACACTTTAGGTTCCAACTGACAATGTCACGCTCTCAGTAATCCATGCTACATCAATAGCACCATCATCAGCAATATCTTCTGTTCTCACTTCAGAATCGTTGACAACATCAGGACTTGTTTCTACATCGCCACCATCAACATTATTATCATCATCAACAACACTGTCAGGTATTCTGTCATCTGGATGATCTGTAGTGTCAGTGATGCTTACATCATCATCAGAATGATAATATCTAGGTTTAAGGTAAGTCAGGCCGCTGAGTCTAACAGACGTATTTGTTACCACCCTGAAGTTTGTCTGGTTGGCATAGGTCACATGTCTGTAGGTAAAGTTCAAGGTCAAACAACTTTCAGTTCTTTCAGTTGTTATGGTGACCTCTGGAGATTCTAAATATCAAAAGAGAGGCTTTACTAAAATAGTATTCATTGAAATGAGAATAGACAGAACATTAACCCTTTCCCACATATGGATGCTTTCTGACGCATCTGTAGCAGATGACTTTTGAAAACATTGTGGCAAAAGGAGAAATTTTAGGCCATTCTTTACATCTCCATACTTAAATTATCCAAATTTTCTTGAGTTTAGATGATTTTTAAGGAGGTAATATTGCTTTAATGGTGTTTCTCTATTAAGTTGTGTTCTGTTCTGTTCTATTAAGAAAACAAGCCTTTTACCTTTGCAGCCATGTTTTTCAATGGATTCAAAAGATTTGTACAAACTTGGAAGAGGATTACTTAAGGAACAGTTGTGCCAAATTATTTTAAAATTGGGACAGTCCTTTTGGGAATTTTCCTCTCTTTTTGATGCCACAGCAGCCAAAATTCAACATGGAATTAACTTTATTAAATAATTTTGAAAGAGGACCACCCAAGGAAAGTCTGCGAAGTTTCATGAAAATTGGGCTAAGGGTTTCAGAGGAGATACTGGAAAAACAAGCAACTGAGGGCGAGTGATCAAAGTAAATCACGCTGAGCACTTTCCAAAAACTTTTTTATAAATTTTGTTCCGTTAGTTACAGCCTTTAACCAAAATACTTTCCCATAATCATTTCGAAAGTCTTCTGTTACAGAAACATTACTATGAATCTTTATCAGGAAAGGGTTTATTAACACCATGTACCTGTTGTTGGAGCTCCCATTGTTGTTCCATTCATAGACGGCGTCATATCACCAGAGAACACTGTTTATTGGAAGCCTCCAGGAGGCGGCTTCCGGTAGGGATGCTTAGAAATTTTGGACAAGGAGAATATTTAGACCTGCCAGCATGACCAGATATCTTGATTTCTCTTTGTCCTAACTAATTACATAAATTTAAGGTAATGACTTTTAAAACATCCCTTTTACACTCTACATACATATGTGAGTTTTACAACTGAGGCGTTGTTCAAACTCACAACCCTTTGATTGATAACCCTTGTGCTTACTGACTGAGCCATGAGCCATTAAGGCCAGATACAAATGGGGAGAAATACAATTAACAAAAAGATATGGGATGACTTCGTAATTCTCCAGAAAATAGTAAAATGAAAGCTGCAAGAAAGGAAAAGGAAACAAGGAATGGTGACATACATGTTTAAGAATTATTAAAATGTGCGAAACAATGAATGACTGAAATTCTTACCACATGAATAACATCAATTGTTCAGTTTATATAGTTAATCGATCGTTGGTTTATTGTTATTCAGTCTGGTTTGCGTCTGCTATCTCATCTGAAATTCTCATCCTGTAAATTCGAATAGTAGCATTACAAACATATAGATTTGCAGTAGTTGCTTTAACTATTTCCCACATGAAACTTTCATTTTGAGCATTTGTTCCTTTTGCTACATTATTTTCAACTCTATTCAATAATAAAACATCCGCTTAGGGATTGTTCACAATTTGGCCCATACGTTTACAAAGTCGTCTGCCATAAGCACATTGGTGCGAAATGAATGACGCTAGTCGTAATGACAAGTCGATCATCGAAATATTTCATGACCGAGCTGTTGTTAAAACTCACAACTCCTTGATTGATAGCCCTTGTGCTTGATGACCGAGATATAAAGGCCAGATACAATGGGGAGATAATACAATTAATAAAAAGATACAGGATGACTTCGGATTTCTCCAGAAAATAGTAAAATAAAAGCTGCACGAAAGGCAAAGGAGACAAGGCATGGTGACATACATGTTTAAGAAAAAATGTAAGTGTAAGTAAATGTAGTGGAAGACAGTGGTGCAGAGGTAGAGCGTCGGCCTCTCGTATCAAAGGTCCCTGGTTCGAGTCCCGTGATGAGCGGGTCCTGACTTTGGGATTTTTCCACACAAACGGCGTGAGTACTGGTTAAGTCTCCAGGAAGCAGACATCGAGAGTGATTAATCTAAGCCAAAGGCTTGTTTCGCAATCGATGTAAAATAAATAAGTTTATACTAAACTAAAAATAAATGTGTGAAAAACAATAAATTACTAAACAGTCACATTTATGGAACTTGGTATGTGATGTTGTCTTATGATACTCAACACAAATATAAATTTTCAATATAATATCTGTAACAGTTCTAGAGATATTGAAGGAAATGTGAATTTTCGAATGTTTTTAAGTCTAAAAAGGGACATAACTCTAGAAAATAGGTACGGAATTACCTCCTTTTTGGGCGTAGACAATATCATGTGCTGGTGATTATTTCCACCAAGTTTGGCATCAATATCTTATACGGTGTACTCAGGAGGAGTAGGCCGGACAAAAAACGGACGGACAGACGGACGGACAACGCCTCGCCATAATACATCCAGTTTTTTCAAAACAGAAAAAACAGGCGTATAAAAATGAAAAGGCTTTGAAATTGATAGAAATATGTATCGTATTCTGAAGTGAAATGGAACCCCAATTAATTTAAAATGTGCAAAACAATAAACAACAAAAATACTTACCACACAAATGACATCAATTGTTCCGTTCATCTAGTTAATCTATCGTTGGTCGATCGTTTGTTAGTCTTGTCAGCACCGGCTCTCTCATTTGATATTCAGATGTAAAATGGAATGAATGAATGTATAGTGTTTTATGGCGCATCGGCGGCTAAGGTCATTTAGCACACATTCACATTATAAATGAGAAGTACATGTAGTATGATTTAAAATTGAATATGTTTGATAGAACTATATAATGAGAAATGATGGAAGTGGAAACAAATTATAGGTAATAAAGAAAAAATGTATATGAGATGGTCATACAAGAAATTCCTCCCCTATCCATAAAAGGACCTCCAAACAACAGGAGACGGTTTACGAAATTTGTTGTACCACTGATGAACACTGAATAAAAGTATAATGTTTTATGTCTAAAATCTATGTAATGGGAATGGAATGTAGTATGTTATATAAATAAGAGTGTATATATATGTAGACAGATAACAAGAGGCCCATGAGGGCCTATGCTCTACTGGTATGGTTCTTTGGTCATTTTCAATCCAGAGCATGTATGTACAGTGAAGATCGGATAGTAAATGGAGGCTCTATTATGTTCACAAGCTGTATTATAGCAATTTTGACAATTTCAAGGGCCATTATCCGGTCTTGCATGGGCCCATCTGGCTGGTTTTCAAAAGGAACTGAGCTCTCATCAATATTTAAATACTATCTAAGTTTGGTGAAGATTAGATAGTAAATGGAGCCTCTATTGTGTTCACAAGCTGTATTATAGCAATTTTGACAATTTCAAGGACCATAATCCAGTTTTGCATGGGCGGATCTAGCTGGTTTGTGAAAGGAACCAAGCTCTCATGAATATCTAACTACTCTATAAGTTTGATTGAGATACAATCAAAACTGAAGACTTTATCGAGTTCACAAGCAAATGTTTATGGAGGCACGGACTTCAATGCGAGAATTATTCATATGAAGATCTGGGTCTGGGTGGAACCACGTTTATTATAGAAGTGCATGCATTTGGTTTTGGTCTTGGAAAATTTAAAATCATTTTCGTCAAACCATGTTTGAAGTTTATTTAAGCCTTGTTGTAGTTAACGTTCTATAATGTCCATATTTCTTGAACGAAAACAAATAAGAAAATCATCCACATAAAGGGAGCATTCAAGACCTGGGTTATTAGCATTAACAATAGAATTGATTTTTACACTAAATAATGTGACCGATAAAATGCAACCTTGAGGAACACCCATCTCCTGCTCACAAGCACCTGATAGGGTGTTACCAACACTAACACGAAAGCGGTGTTCATCCAAAACTGCAGCAATAATAGGGGTAGACGGCCTCCAAGACCAAAGTCATGGAGATACTTTAAAATACCGTATTTTCCAAGTTGTGTCATAAGCACTCAAGATCCAAGAATAAAGAAACAACATGTTGCTTATTGATAAAGCCTTCTCTAATAAAAGATTCAACAAGAGTACTGCAAACGGTACATAATACGCCAGTCAGGAACTTCTTTCTAGAAAAAAAAAATCCGGAAAACCAATATTCTAAGTCCAAAAAGGGAAATAACTCATTCAAAAATTGACGAAATACCAGGAAATATGAAATTGATCTGTGACACATCACTACAAAATTTCAGCTCAATAGCTCAAAATATGTAAGAAAAAAGTGCGGAAAACCCAAACGGACGGACGGACATGACCATACCATAATACGTACCGTACCGTTTTTAAGAAACGGTCGTATAAAAACGAACAAGATGATCAAGTGAACTTCGTTGCAGACGAAAACTGCTTTTAACATTGGCAATAAGATTGTTCGATTCTAGGAACCATACAAGTCGGTCATTAACCATTCTTTCCAATGTTTTGCAGATAAAGCAATGGGATGATAGTTGCTATGATTAGGTTTCTTTGCCCGGTTTTAGAATAGGTATAACAATAACCTCTCGCCAAGACAAAGGAAATTCACCAGACTGCCATACATCAGTAAAAATATCCAATAACAAGAGGGCCAAGATGGCCCTAAATCGATCACCTGAATGATAGTAAATTAGAAGCAAATATTTAACTGCAAATATCTGTGCAAATTTGATCAGGAGTTCAAATGAAACTGCAAGGAGTGGACACTCAGTTAAAGAAATAGTTTATCAGTAAAAGCCATTTGTATCTTGAAATCTAACAAGAGGCCCATGAGGGCCTATGCTCTACTGGCATTGATCTGGCTTGTTTCAAAAGGAACCAATATGTCATCAAATTCAATATTCAAATACCATCTAAGTTTGGTGAAGATCAGATAGTAAATGGAAGCTCTATTGTGTTCACAAGCTGTATTATAGCAATTTTGACAATTTCAAGGGCCATAATCCAGCCATGCAAGGGTAGATCTGGCCGTTTTTTAGAAATGAACCAAACTCTCATGGATATCTAACTACTGTATAAGTTTGGGCCATAATCCAGCCATGCATGGGTAGATCTGGCCGTTTTTTAGAAATGAACCAAACTCTCATGGATATCTAACTACTGTATAAGTTTGATTGAGATACAATCAAAAGTGAAGACTGTATCGTGTTAACAAGCCCTATTATAGCAATTTTGACAATTTCAAGGGCCATAATTCATTCATGCATGGGGCGGATCTGGCTTGTTTTCGAAAGGAATCAAGCTCTCATGGATATCTAACTACTGTATAAGTTTGGTTGAGATACAATAAAAAACAAGTAAATTCAGAGAATTATGGTCCCCCGCCAGGGTCAAGGTCACAAGGTCAAAAAAATTGGTATTGATGGAAAGGGGTTGTCACAAGGAATACACATGTGAAATATGAAAGCAGTACCTATTACGGTTCAGAAGTTATGACCAAGGTTAAAGTTTTTGTGACAGCGTGACGGAGGGACGGACGGACTGACGGACTGACGGACGGACTGACGAATGAGAAATAATAGTCCCCAGCTTTCGCTAAAAGCGGGGGACAATAAAGACTATCTTGTTAACAAGCTCTATTATAGCAATTTCAAGGGCCATAATTCATTCATGCATGGGGCGGATCTGGCTGGTTTTCGAAAGGAACCAAGCTCTCATGGATATCTAACTACTGTATAAGTTTGGTTGAGATACAATCAAAAGGGAAGACTGTATCGTGTTAACAAGAAATTGTTTACGGACGGACGCATGCACGCACAAACGGACGACAGACAAATCGCCACGACATAAGCCCTTCTGGCCTTTGGCCAGTAGAGCTAACAAGAACTTTAATAAGAATGGAATTATAAAGTTTTGTAATTCTGCACCTTTCCTGATGCCGCTTTGCTGCCCTGTTGTCAACGAAATCAATATGGCTTGAACAGTTTTTGTAGAGTCACTCAAAGAACATTTCTGCCAAATTATCTTGGAATCTGACAAATGGATTATGGAGATGGAGGTTTTTAAAGTAAGCGTATTTTTCTCAATTTCTGATGCCGCAGCAAAAAGTTCTAAACAGAATGCTGCAGCAAAAAGTTCTACACAGAATGTAAGTCTTTGAACAATATTGAAAGAGGACCATCAAAGGAACATTCCTGTGAAGTAACGTTGAAATTGGTCAAGTAAAATGGTAGGAGTTGTCATTTGTAGCTAAAAGTTCAATTTATCCCTTTTGTGATGACGCGAGGTTGCTATGATTTTGTAACCAATCAATACGTGATTTTGTAACCAATCAATACGGCTTGAACAAATTAAGTAGAGGATCACTGAAGTAAGATTCCTATTCAATTATTTTAATATCAGACAAGGACTTAAAAACAATGGAATTTCCAAATTTTGCCCCTTTTCTGATGCCTCCAGACTGCCATGTTTTTTAACCAAACCGTATGCCTTGAACACTCTTTTGTAGAGGGTCGTGACCAAAGGAACATTTCTACTAAACTATATTGGAATCTGACATGCATATTCAGAGGAGAAGATTTTTAAAGTTTGGACATTTTGCCCCATTTCTGATGCCGCAGCAATCAAAGTTCTACATGGAATTTAAATCTTTAAATCTTTCAATAATTTTTAAGTTTGGATGAAATTGGTCCTGTGGTTTAGGAGGAGATGATGTTTACAGCTAAAAGTTAACAACGGACGATTTTGCCCCTTTTCCGATGCCTCCTGACTGCCATGTTTTCAACCAAACAGTATGCCTTAAACAATCTTTGTAGAGGGCCCTGACTGCCATGTTTTCAACCAAACAGTATGCCTTAAACAATCTTTGTAGAGGGCCACCCAAGGAACATTTCTACCAAACTATATTGGTATCTGACATGCAGATTCAGAGGAGAAGATTTTTTAAGTTTGGACATTTTGCCCCCTTTCTGATGCCGCAGCAACCAAAGTTCTCAATGGAATTTAAATCTTTGAATAATTTTGAAAGAGGGCCACCAAAGGAACATTCCTGTGAAGTTTGGATGAAATTAGTCCTGTGGTTCAGGAGGAGATGATGTTTTAAGCTTAAAGTTAACGACGGATGTCGACGGACGGACAACAGACAAAAAGTGATCAGAATAGCTCACCTTGAGCCTTTGGCTCTAGGTGATCTAAAAAAACAGAAAGAGAAGTAAAGGTTAAATGCTTAAGAAATTGATAATGGATTTTTATCTTGGCCAGGACAGGTATCATGAGCTTTACTCAGGGCAGACCGGAGTTCTTTGATGCCTCTGCAGAAGACGGCTTTTTAGAAACATAGTGACAAAAGAAAAATTGCTCAAAATGCGCAATTTCTCCTTTATCCACTGTTTTCCACATTCAGTCATTTGGATATTTTCTATTTTTTGACAAAATATGTTTTAACCCTTACAGTGCTGAATTTTTTTTCCAATACCTATCCCATCTACTGAATATTTTTCTTAAAATTCTCTTGTAGAAGGGTATGTTCATATATGCATGATTTATATGGTTAATTCTTGAATAAAAGTGTACAAACTCTTTCATTTTTTTGTAAGATATATATTAACCATCATTTTGAGTCAGATAGATTTTTTTCTTCAAATTGTTGATATATTTACTGTGACAGGTGAGAGAGAACAGGTGAGAAAAAAGATTACAAAAAAAAAATTGTTTACCGAATCAATAACACAAATGTTTACACTAAAACAATAACATAACCAGAAGTCACCTTAGAAAGGGTAAGTTTATGAAATGTTCATGCAAATTCAATCATTAGGATCGTTATTTCAAAAAACATGCATGCACAAATATTTACGCCGTCCGCCATTTTGAAAATCGGGATGATTCGCAAGAATAAATCAAGTATACATCGCTTGGAAAATCTCGATCATTATCAAACTGGTAAGAATGAAACAAAGAAAACTATCCTACGTACAAATTCACCGTAACGGATACGTGGGATTATTTAAATTCCTCTTTCAAGGAGAATTTCCAAACATATAATATATATATATCAAATATCAAATATATCAAAAATATTTTCGTTTTGAAAATCGGGATGATTCGCAAGAATAAATCCAAAGTAAACCAAGGATACATCGCTTCGAAAATCTCGAGCATTGTAAAACGATCAAACAAAAAAAACTATCCTATGTAGCAGACTGCTAATATGTTTTAAAGTCGTCTGCTGCGTGCTTGTCAAAATGCGTCTGCAAGTTGAAAAGAGTCAACAGACATATGTTTGTTACAAATAGCTGTTATGTCAAATTATAATTGTCCAACTAATCACCTGTAAAATGCACAAAATCGTTCTATCTCCCTAATTACTATATGGATTTACAGTATACAGAAGTTCATCAAGCGATATAAAGCCATCGGTCTAGAAAATATGAGACAGAGAAAATAGATGCATTTTGTGATTCTGGGGAAATATCTTAGAAAGACTTATTTATTATTCTGTGTTATTTTTTACCCTCGCCGTTCACAATTAACTATTTGGCGAGCAGCTATTGTCTTTGTCTTAACCATTTGTTTAAAAATATGGACCAAGGACTAAGGGTTATTTATATTTACTATTTATTAAATTATACTATAAATGAATAGCTATGAGTTGTTGTTTTTCCTATATATCAAATGACTTAACTACCCGGAGGTTTAAAAAAGGATTTCTAAAAACAATACCACCGGTATCTCTGTCAAAAATTTATCAGGGCCACAAGTTAAAAATTCTTGTACCATATATACAATATATTACAATTCATATTACCTCCGGGTATAATTATATATCAATGTTTTGAAATAAACATTGTTTAGTTTTTAAAATCTGGTTGTATCAGATTAGTTTTTATATTACAAGCCTCCCCATTGGACGAGATTTCAATCCGTTTTTATGTCCTAGCTCGAAGAGTTGAGAGAAACCAATTAGGATGTAAGCAATGTAGTAACGCGTAAAATCTCGTCCAACCGGGAGCCCCGTAATATTTTATACAGGTGGAAGGGAAAGGGTGACATTACTGCAAAGGGTGAGAAAGTTTAACTCTGTCACCCTCTACAGCAAAGACTGACAAAGTTTAACTCTGTCACCCTCTACAGCAAAGACACCCTTCCCTCCCACTACCATAAGCCTGTTTGTTAAAACCCTCCTGATTGGTCCAAATTTCAATCCGTTTACCGACCCAAGCTCAGCCAAAAATTATCTAAAAAATGGTCGATTTGATGTAGGCCGAGACAGTCGGAAATTAGCTTTATATATCCAATTTTCTGCATCCAACCAGGAGGGCTTACCTTTTGGTTAACCCTCTCCCCCACAAGTCGCTCCTACTTTTCCTTCCACGTTCTCAGAATTAATTTATTATACCCTAACATAGGGAGAGTTTCTAGATTGCTGCAGAGTGATCTTGTGTGGAAAAGGGTCAAGCGTAAAAGGTTTTATTATTTAAAAGTTCATACATAAATTACTAAATGTCACCATAATAATATATTGATTTTTAGACGACATCGGGAAGTGAATCGAAGAGCTCTCATTAAATTAAAAGGTATAAAATGTAAAAAAGCATATATACAAAAATACGAAATGAAAAGGTCTGTGCTGTACTTAAAAGGAGGTTCAGAGAAGATGTATATAACATTGACCTCTCTGATCTCTTTTCCCCCACCTAATGGTGTAAAAACCTTCATTACTATAATTTTTAAACATTGACAAAGAAAAAATAAACACAAAAGTGCGAAAGTCTAAGAAAAATTCATTTAAAAAATCCTTGATTGAAACAAATCAAGATTTGTAACAATTTGCACAGCACAACCTTTCATCATAGTTATATGGGTTTACACTTGCCAGAAGGCATAAAAAGCATAGTTTCCCTCTGACAATTGCAAACCACTATTAAAACAATGGGGAGATTGACGTCAAAATGCGGTTAACATAAATTTGGGAGTATTGACTATTAAAAAATAAAAAGTTATCTCCCTTGTTCGTCCTCCATTTAGAACAATTACGTAGTTAGGATTAAACCACGAGACATATCAGGTATTTATACATTAATCAACCTGAGAGTGGTTATTTAATTGACTTTGGATTTATGTGAAATCACTGTAAATCATGATTCGTAAAAACAAAAACAAAAATCCTTTGACGTCATACATTCTATTGGGGCATAACACAGAACATACATAAGAATCAAATGAGATGAGAGAGCTCTCTGAACACTTAATTGTATGGGCTATCTTTTAAGGAAACCAGTAATTAACCCTTTCCTTCATATAGAAGCTTTTTGATGCCTCTGCAGAAGACGGCCTTTTGAAAACATAGTGACAAAAGAAAAATTGCTCAAAACAAGCAATTTATCCTTAAGCCACTGTTTTCCACATTCAGTCATATGGATATTTTCTATTTTTTGACAAAATATGTTTTAAAGTCGTCTGCTGCGTGCTTGTCAAAATAAGTATGCAAGTTGGAAAGAGTCAACAGACATATATTGGTTACAAATAGCTGTTATGTCAAATTATAATTGTCAACTAATCACCTATAAAATGCACAAAATCGTTCTATCTCCCTAATTTTCTGTCTTTTACGGTTTTCACTTCTATGTGCATTTTCTAATGAGACAGAGAAAATAGATGCATTTTGTGCATTCTGGGGGAATATCTTAGAAAGACTTTAAATGATATCAGCTATTTATAAAGATTATACAGCTGTAACTACTGAAGAAACTTTGTGACGGTTCTGTAGCCAACATCTCTTTGCTTTAATTTGTTATGCTGGAAGGTATTTGTAATGTCGAAAATTGTGGCGAAAGACTTTTGACCCAAGAGTATATGTCTATTAATCTTAGTGTGCATTTATTCCAATATTCACACTTTTCAACTACTCCTGTTTATTTAAAACTTTCCTAGTTCCTTCAAGAACCAGTAAGAACTATTTTGGCTTGCCTTGATCTGTAATTAGTTCCCCTGAATAGATCATCATATTTGGCCTGCCTTGGTGTTTCTGCCTCTGTATAGAACGACAACCTTCCTGGCTTGCCTTGACCCGTCATTGATGGAAGGTATAAATCACCATATATTTATTTATTGGGCCGCTGTCAACATTATTTCAGTTGTATCACGGCGACAGTTCACTTATTCGTGATCCCTGGGTAAACAAACCAGTACTAGGCTAGAAAATGTGCCTTGCCCAAGGGCACTTTACAATGACCGAGTTGCCGCGACTGGGAATCAAAACCCGGGACACCCGGTTTCGAAATATACAAGAGTAATAGATAATTGGAATTTCATAATGACAAACTTAATTCTAGAGTCAGGCATCAAAATGTTGCCTAGCATGCAATTGTACAATTTTCACACCTAAAGAACATAGTGTACTACACTAATGAGTGAAGACTTTCACCACAATGAACTTAGAACTACTTTGTCTGGTATTGGGGTTCTTTTTTTTTTTGGTCTTTTTTTTGCCTTCTTTGCCTTTTTATTGGTCTTTTTTTCTTTTTTTTTTTTCCCTTCAACCTTACACTATTTTGTGGTAGTAATTCATTAAGAAGTTTGTGTTAGTATTTGACTCCATGCACACTAAAACGCCAGATTTCGTCAACCGTTTATGGTGAACAATGCAATCAGTTTGGATCCAGATCACGCCCCACATAACATGGGAGTTGACTCGTGATCCAAAAAGTTTGAAGATCAGATTCTTTCTAGACAATAGAAAATATTTTTCAAAAGTGCTGCAAATGACACAAGTTTAGCGTGCAGAGATTCAAGAATAGAAATATTTATGAAATTATATAATAATTATATCTATGTAAAAAAAATTATACAAAAATGTACTATTTATTAAATTATACTATAAATGATTAGCTATGTGCTGTTGTTTTTTCTATATATTAAATGACTATACTACCCGGAGGTTTAAAAAAGGATTTCTAAAAACAATATCTCTGTCAAAAATTTATCAGGAACACAAGTTAAAAGTTCTTTACCATATGTACAATATATTAAAATTCATATTACCTCCGGGTATAATTATATATCAATGTTTTGAAATAAACATCGTTTAGTTTTTTAAAATCTGGTTGTATCATAGATAAGTTTTTATATTACAAGCCTCCCCATTGGACGAGATTTCAATCTGTTTTTATGTCCTAGTTCGAAGAGTCGAGAGAAACCAATTAGGATGTAAGCCATGTAGTCACGCGTAAAATCTCGTCCAACCGGGAGCCCCGTAATATTTTATACAGGTGGAAGGAAAGAGTGACATTCCTGCAAAGGGCGACAAAGTTTAACTCTGTCACCCTCTACAGCAAAGACACCCTTCACTCCCACTACCATAAGGATATGCCCGTTTGTTGAAACCCTCCTGATTGGTCCAAATTTCAATCCGTTTACCGACCCAAGCTCGGCCAAAAATGACCTAAAAAATTATCGATTTGATGTAGACCGAGACAGTCGGAAATTAACTTTATATATCCAATTTTCTGCATCCAACCAGGAGGGCTTTCCTTTTGGTTAACCCTCTCCCCCACAAGTCACTCCTACTTTTCCTTCCACATTCTGAGAATTAATTTATTATACCCTAACATAGGGAGTTTCTAGATTGCTGCAGAGTGTGTGGAAAAGGGTCAAGCGTAAAAGGTTTTATTATTTAAAAGTTCATACATAAATTACTTAATGTCACCATAATAATATATTGATTTTTAGACGACAGTGAATCGAAAAGCTCTCATTAAATTAAAAGGTTTAAAATGTAAAAAAACATATATACAAAAATACGAAATGAAAAGGTCTGTGCTGTACTTAAAAGGAGGTTCAGAGAAGATGTATATAACATTGACCTCTCTGATCTCTTTTCCCCACCTAATGGTGTAAAAACCTTCATTACTATAATGTTTAAACATTGACAAAGAAAAAATAAACACAAAAGTGCGAAAGTCTAAGAAAAATTCATTTAAAAAATCCTTGATTGAAACAAATCAAGATTTGTAACAATTTGCACAGCACAACCTTTCATCATAGTTATAGGTTTACACTTGCCAGAAGGCATAAAAAGCATAGTTTCCCTCTGACAATTGCAAACCACTATTAAAACAATGGGGAGATTGACGTCAAAATGCGGTTAACATAAATTTGGGAGTATTGACTATTAAAAAATAAAAAGTTATCTCCCTTGTTCGTCCTCCATTTAGAACAATTACGTAGTTAGGATTAAACCACGAGACATATCAGGTATTTATACATTAATCAACCTGAGAGTGGTTATTTAATTGACTTTGGATTTATGTGAAATCACTGTAAATCATGATTCGTAAAAACAAAAACAAAAATCCTTTGACGTCATACATTCTATTGGGGCATAACACAGAACATACATAAGAATCAAATGAGATGAGAGAGCTCTCTGAACACTTAATTGTATGGGCTATCTTTTAAGGAAACCAGTAATTAACCCTTTCTTTCATATAGAAGCTTTTTGATGCCTCTGCAGAAGACGGCCTTTTGTAAACATAGTGACAAAAGAAAAATTGCTCAAAACAAGCAATTTATCCTTAAGCCACTGTTTTCCACATTCAGTCATATGGATATTTTCTATTTTTTGACAAAATATGTTTTAAAGTCGTCTGCTGCGTGCTTGTCAAAATGAGTATGCAAGTTGGAAAGAGTCAACAGACATATATTGGTTACAAATAGCTGTTATGTCAAATTATAATTGTCAACTAATCACCTATAAAATGCACAAAATCGTTCTATCTCCCTAATTTTCTGTCTTTTACGGTTTTCACTTCTATGTGCATTTTCTAATGAGACAGAGAAAATAGATGCATTTTGTGCATTCTGGGGGAATATCTTAGAAAGAGTTTAATTGATATCAGCTATTTATAAAGATTATACAGCTGTTTAACTACTGAAGAAACTTTGTGACGGTTCTGTAGCTAACATCTCTTTGCTTTAATTTGTTATGCTGGAAGGTATTTGTAATGTCGAAAATTGTGGCGAAAGACTTTTGACCCAAGAGTATATGTCTATTAATCTTAGTGTGCATTTATTCCAATATTCACACTTTTCAACTACTCCTGTTTATTTAAAACTTTCCTAGTTCCTTCAAGAACCAGTAAGAACTATTTTGGCTTGCCTTGATCTGTAATTAGTTCCCCTGAATAGATCATCATATTTGGCCTGCCTTGGTGTTTCTGCCTCTGTATAGAACGACAACCTTCCTGGCTTGCCTTGACCCGTCATTGATGGAAGGTATAAATCACCATATATTTATTTATTGGGCCGCTGTCAACATTATTTCAGTTGTATCACGGCGACAGTTCACTTATTCGTGATCCCTGGGTAAACAAACCAGTACTAGGCTAGAAAATGTGCCTTGCCCAAGGGCACTTTACAATGACCGAGTTGCCGCGACTGGGAATCAAAACCCGGGACACCCGGTTTCGAAATATACAAGAGTAATAGATAATTGGAATTTCATAATGACAAACTTAATTCTAGAGTCAGGCATCAAAATGTTGCCTAGCATGCAATTGTACAATTTTCACACCTAAAGAACATAGTGTACTACACTAATGAGTGAAGACTTTCACCACAATGAACTTAGAACTACTTTGTCTGGTATTGGGGTTCTTTTTTTTTTTGGTCTTTTTTTTGCCTTCTTTGCCTTTTTATTGGTCTTTTTTTCTTTTTTTTTTTTCCCTTCAACCTTACACTATTTGGTGGTAGTAATTCATTAAGAAGTTTGTGTTAGTACTTGACTCCATGCACACTAAAACGCCAGATTTCGTCAACCGTTTATGGTGAACAGTGCAATCAGTTTGGATCCAGATCACGCCCCACATAACATGGGAGTTGACTCGTGATCCAAAAAGTTTGAAGATCAAGATTCTTTCTAGACAATAGAAAATATTTTTCAAAAGTGCTGCAAATGACACAAGTTTAGCGTGCAGAGATTCAAGAATAGAAATATTTATGAAATTATATAATAATTATATCTATGTAAAAAAAATTATACAAAAATGTACTATTTATTAAATTATACTATAAATGATTAGCTATGTGCTGTTGTTTTTTCTATATATTAAATGACTATACTACCCGGAGGTTTAAAAAAGGATTTCTAAAAACAATATCTCTGTCAAAAATTTATCAGGAACACAAGTTAAAAGTTCTTTACCATATGTACAATATATTAAAATTCATATTACCTCCGGGTATAATTATATATCAATGTTTTGAAATAAACATTGTTTAGTTTTTTAAAATCTGGTTGTATCATAGATAAGTTTTTATATTACAAGCCTCCCCATTGGACGAGATTTCAATCTGTTTTTATGTCCTAGTTCGAAGAGTCGAGAGAAACCAATTAGGATGTAAGCCATGTAGTCACGCGTAAAATCTCGTCCAACCGGAAGCCCCGTAATATTTTATACAGGTGGAAGGAAAGAGTGACATTCCTGCAAAGGGCGACAAAGTTTAACTCGGTCACCCTCTACAGCAAAGACACCCTTCACTCCCACTACCATAAGGATATGCCCGTTTGTTGAAACCCTCCTGATTGGTCCAAATTTCAATCCGTTTACCGACCTAAGCTCGGCCAAAAATGACCTAAAAAATTATCGATTTGATGTAGACCGAGACAGTCGGAAATTAGCTTTATATATCCAATTTTCTGCAACCAACCAGGAGGGCTTTCCTTTTGGTTAACCCTCTCCCCCACAAGTCACTCCTACTTTTCCTTCCACATTCTGAGAATTAATTTATTATACCCTAACATAGGGAGAGTTTCTAGATTGCTGCAGAGTGTGTGGAAAAGGGTCAAGCGTAAAAGGTTTTATTATTTAAAAGTTCATACATAAATTACTAAATGTCACCATAATAATATATTGATTTTTAGAAGACAGTGAATCGAAGAGCTCTCATTAAATTAAAAGGTTTAAAATGTAAAAAAGCATATATACAAAAATACGAAATGAAAAGGTCTGTGCTGTACTTAAAAGGAGGTTCAGAGAAGATGTGTATAACATTGACCTCTCTGATTTCCTTTCTCCACCTAATGCTGTAAAAACCTTCATTATTATATTTTTTAAACATTGACAAATAAAAAATAAACACAAAAGTGCGAGCCTAAGAAAAATTAATTTAAAAAAATCCTTGATTGAAACAAATCAGATTTTTAACAATTTGCACAGCACAAACTTTCCATCATAGTTATGGGTTTACCCTTGCCAGAAGGCATAAAAACCATAGTTTCCCTCTGACAATTGTAAACCACTATTAAAGCAATGGGGAGATTGACGTCAAAATGCGGTTAAAATAAATTTGGGAGTATTGACTATTAAAAAATAAAAAGTTATCTCCCTTGTTCGTCCTCCATTTGTAGTGTATGTTGGACACGTGTGTCATTCATGGATTTAAAATTGAATTTTAACTGTTCGATTGGAACAATTACGTAGTTGGATTTAACCACGAGACATATAAGGTATTTATACATTAATCAACGTAAGAGTGGTTATTTAATTGACTTTGGATCTATGTGAAATCACTGTAAATCATGATTCATAAAAACAAAAAATGGATTTCCGCTGGCGTCATACATTCTATTGGTACATAACACAGAACATACATAAGAATCAAATGAAATGAGAGAGCTCTCCGAACACTTAATTGTATGGGCTATCTTTTAAGGAAACCAGTAATTAACCCTTTCCTTCATATAGAAGCTTTTTGATGCCTCTGCAGAAGATGGCCTTTGGAAAACATAGTGACAAAAGAAAAATTGCTCAAAACAAGCAATTTTTCCTTTAGCCACTGTTTTCCACATTCAGTCATATGGATATTTTCTATTTTTTGACAAAATATGTTTTAAAGTCGTCTGCTGCGTGCTTGTCAAAATGCGTCTGCAAATTGGAAAGAGTCAACAGACATATATTGGTTACAAATAGCTGTTATGTCAAATTATAATTGTCCAACTAATCACCTATAAAATGCACAAAATGGTTCTATTTCCCTAATTTTCTGTCTTTAACGTTTTTGCACTTCTATATGCATTTTCTAATGAGACAGAGAAAATAGATGCATTTTGTGCATTCTGGGGGAATATCTTAGAAAGACTTTAAAATTTTGCCTAGCATGCAATTGTACAATGTTCACACCTGAAAAACATAGTGTACTACACTAATGAGTGAAGACTTTCACCACAATGAACTACTTTGTCTGGTATTGGGGTTCTTTTTTTTTTTTGTGCCTTTTTTTTGGTTTTTTTTTTTTTTGTGCCTTTTTTTTGGGGTGTCTTTTTTATGGGTCTTTTTTTTGCCTTTTTTGCCTCTTTTTTGGTCTTTTTTTTTTTTTTTCCCCTTCAACCTTACACTATTTTGTGGTAGTAATTCATTAAGTAGTTTGTGTTAATACTTGACTCCATGCACACTAAAATGGCAGATTTCTTCAACCATTTATGGTGAACAATGCAATCAGTTTGGATCAGATCACGCCCCACATAACATGGGAGTTGACTCGTAATCCAAAAAGTTTGAAGATCAGATTCTTTCTAGACAATAGAAAATATTTTTCAAAAGTGCTGCAGATGACACAAGTTTAGCGTGCAGAGATTCAAGAATAGAAATATTTATGAAATTATATAATAATTATATCTATGTACAAAAAATTATACAAAAATGTACTATTTATTAAATTATACTATAAATGATTAGCTATGTGCTGTTGTTTTTCCTATATATTAAATGACTATACTACCCGGAGGTTTAAAAACAGATTTCTAAAAAAAATATCTCTCCTGTCAAAAATTTATCAGGACCACAAGTTAAGTTTTTTACCATATGTACAATATATTAAAATTCATATTACCTCCGGGTTTTATTATATATCAATGTTTTGAAATAAACATTGTTTAGTTTTTAAAATCTGGTTGTATCATAGATAAGTTTTTAAATTACAAGCCTCCCCATTGGACGAGATTTCAATCCGGTTTTATGTCCTAGTTCGAAGAGTCGAGAGAAACCAATTAGGATGTAAGCCATGTAGTGACGCGTAAAATCTCGTCCAACCGGGAGCTCCGTAATATTTCATACAGGTGGAAGGAAAGGGTGACATTCCTGCAAAGGGAGACAAAGTTTAACTCCGTCACCCTCTACAGCAAAGACACCCTTCACTCCCACTACCATAAGATTGCTGCAGAGTGATCTTGTGTGGAAAAGGGTCAAGCGTAAAAAGTTTTATTATTTAAAAGTTCATATAAAAATTACTACATGTCACCATAATAATATATTGATTTTTAGACGACATCAGGAAGTGAATCGAAGAGCTCATTAAATTAAAAGGTTTAAAATGTAAAAAAGCATATATACAAACATACGAAATGAAAAGGTTTGTGCTGTACTTAAAAGGAGGTTCAGAGAAGATGTATATAACATTGACCTCTCTGATTTCCTTTCCCCACCTAATGGTGTAAAAACCTTCATTATTATAATTTTTAAACAATGACATGACAAAGAAAAAATGAACACAAAAGTGTGACAGTCTAAGAAAAATTCATTTAAAAAATCCTTGATTGAAACAAATCAGATTTGTAACAATTTGCACTGCACAACCTTTCATCATTGTTATGGGTTTACCCTTGCCAGAAGGCATAAAAAGCATAGTTTCCCTCGGACAATTGCAAACCACTATTAAAACAATAGGGAGATTGACGTCAAAATGCGGTTAAAATAAATTTGGGAGTATTGACTATTAAAAAATAAAAAGTTATCTCCCATGTTGGTCCTCCATTTGTAGTGTATGTTGGACATGCATGTTTTTCATAGATTTTAAATTGAATTTTAACTGTTCCATCGGAACAATTACGTATACAAATAAGGAATTTTATACATTAATCAACCTAAGAGTGGTTATTTAATTGACTTTGTAAAACAAAAAATGGATTTCTGCCGACGTCATACATTCTATTGGGGCATAACACAGAACATGCATAAGAATCAAAGGAGATGAGAGGGCTCTCAGAACACTTAATTGTATGATTTTCGAAGCGATGTATCCTTGATTTACTTGGGATTTATTCTTGTGAATCGTCCCGATTTTCAAAATGGCGGACGATGAAAATATTTTTGCATGCATGTTTGGAAATTCGCCTCGAAAGAGGAATTTAAATGATCCCACGTATCAGTCACGATGAATTTGTACGTAGGATAGTGTTCTTTGTTTCATTCTTAGCAGTTTGATAATGATCCGAGATTTTCCAAGCGATGTATACTTGATTTATTCTTGCGAATCATCCCGATTTTCAAAATGGTGGACAGGGAAAATATTTGTGCATGCATGTTTTTTGAAATAACGATCCTAATGATGAATTTGCATGTTCATTTCATAAACTTACCCATTCTAAGGTGACTTCTGGTTATGTTATTGTT
Source organism: Serripes groenlandicus (assembly GCA_031761405.1). Classification (NCBI taxonomy): domain Eukaryota; kingdom Metazoa; phylum Mollusca; class Bivalvia; order Cardiida; family Cardiidae; genus Serripes; species Serripes groenlandicus. Next base: position 14,408,336 of record JASEVX010000005.1, on the reverse strand, counting down.
TTAGTGTAAACTTTTGTGTTATTGATTAGGTAATTTCAGTAAACAATGTTTTTTTTGTAAAAAATATTTCTCACCTGTTCTCTCTCACCTGTCACAGTAAATATATCAACAATTTGAAAAAGAAATCCTACTCAAAATGATGGTAAATATATATCGAACAAAAAACTTATAGAGTTTGTACACTTTTATTCAAGTATTAACCATATAAATCATGCATATATGAACATACCCTTCTACAAGAGAATTTTAAGAAAAATATTCAGTAGATGGGATAGGTATTGGAACAAGAGGGCCATGATGGCCCTAGATCGCTCACCTGATTTTTTTTTTTCTCACTTTAGCTATATAAGCCTCGCCCCCTGGCGGCCATAGTTTCCAACCAATCAACATGATTGAAGGAATCTGATAGAGGGTCAACCCTAGGAACATTTCTACAAAATTATTTGAAAATCGGCCTGACACTTTTGGAAGAGAAGATTGTTTAAGTTTTCACTATAGCCATGCATATAATGCAAAATAGCCTTGCCCACTGGCGGCCATGTTTTTCGACCAATCAACATGGCTTGAAGGAATCTGATAGAGGGTCATCCAAGGAACATTTCTACAAAATTATTTGAAAATCGGCCGACACTTTCGTCGGAGAAGATTTTTTAAGTTTTCACTATAGCCATATAAGGCAAAATAGCAAAGCTCAGGTGAGCTAAAAAACAATTCAGCACTGTAAGGGTTAACCCTTTCCTTCATACAGAAGCTTTACTCAGGGCAGACCGGACAATAGAGAATAAATTTTTTTCAGTTATGGCGTTGATGTAATGAAGGTCAATCGCTCATAAGTGCGATATTAGCACTGATTATAATTGAAGGGGTTCTGAGGATTCTGAGTATAAACATATCACTTGTTTGAAGACTTAGCTGGTTAACAAAAGAATTTCCTATAGATCTTTAAAATAGCTCAATCATACTTTGATAATATTTCAGAAAAGCATATTAGGGCATTCCCTAAAAATGGCTACAAGTATTTAGGACAAACCCCAATCTATCAGTCTACTTGGTTCTAGCAATTGCAATGTAGAGAAGACCCAGTTAACTCCAGCCAAATTTCACCTGATACTGTGGATGAATTGTATGGGAATATTATGATTCTCTATTGAATAACAGGAATTGGCCATGATCAATCAGGTACATAATATATTTAAGTAATTTGTGAAGACAAGAGTTTATCTCTGATGCCATAAAGGATGCGGATTCTCATGACGATAGACTAGTTGAAGTTGTAAACACGTTTTTACAACTTGTAGAGAGTTAAACAGGCACTGACGAATGTGTGAATGCATGAAATTAGACTACTACAAACCCAACTTGTGAAATGTCAAGCTGACATAGTTTCCTAAACTTTTTACAAGAAGATTTGAAAATTGTTTAATCCAAAATCAGCAAAGTCCAAGTTGAACCAAATAATCAAAGAGTGTATTGAGGCAGCATTCAAAGATTTTAAGGTGATAAATCATATGGCGGCAAGTGTAAAAGTACCATAGAACGTTTTTCTAAATATGTTTAGCAGAATAAAAACTCTGCAGACAATGCATTTAAAATTTCCATGAAAAGTTAGCGAATGCTACTATGAGAGCAGATCGTCAAATTGGTAAATTGGAATCTTGTTGAACAATCTTGATGAACATGAACATGAAAAGGTTAACAGGAAACATCCAATGGGAAATAACGACAGGTTGAAAAGTCCAATGACTCCGACTGAAAAACCATTGAATACCTGTTAAGGGTAAATGAAAGAATTTCAAACCTTTCCCATAATGATGGGGAGTTCATTTATCTACCAGTTCTGCATGTGATTGACCCTGTGACATGTACAATACACATTAATCATGCTGAGAGCATACCAATAGTATTTCTGGTCATATCTCAAACAACATAGGACCTGATAAATGGCGATGATTTTATCATCAAAATTGGCACAAGGAGCATTAATTGCGTGAAAAATAGTATTTGTAATGTCATGGCTAGAACACTGTTGAGTAAAGGAATAAATTATAGAAGAAAGACTAGAATGAAGCATGTGTGTCACCTGCCGGGGCCTTGTCAGAAAATTTTAATTTTTGACAGAAAAGGGGCAATAACTCTGATATAAAAAATATTTGGATTATCCCCCTTTTGTGAACCCATCACACACATTGATATAAACATTTGTCAGAAGTTTCAATGTAATCCTTTGAGTAGAAAAAAAGTTTTGAAAACGTGACGAAAAAGTGTGACGACAGACAGACGGATGGACAGACAGACAAACAGACAGACGCCGGACAAAAAAAAAAGTAATCCCTAAGTGCCTACCATGCTACGCAGGTGACACAAAAAGCACATATCTGTGGTGCCATGTTGATATTGGTCAGATATCTATACTGGGAGGTGTCAAATAGGAATCTCCAATGTGAAGCTTGGTCAATAAGGGAAATTATGAATATTGAAAAGCTGCAGGATATATACGAGGTCTGAGACCTGCCCTCTGGGACAGAAGACATAAGCCAGTGTGAGAACTACATTGTGTAGGTGCTGCCAAGATCAGACTCTTTGGCGAGAATGAGGGCCAAGAGAAGACGGATAGAACCGGTTGGATCCTCTCTGCCAGGACCATAGGGGAAGATATGGTAGTAGCAATGGTGTTGCATTGAGATTACGGTCACTGCGCTAATGGGACATTTACTTAAATATCTTGTTCAAAATTGGCGCAACTTAAATGACTAATACAAATTGATATTGTTAGATGTACAATATGTCAGAATGGCATCATGTGTCAAAACCCAAATCTTTAACTTCAACAAGGGCCATAATTTATATTAAATTCAGTCAGGAGTTACCTAACCTGATTGTTTGATACATTTCAAAGACTATATTGAAGTTTTAAATCAATCCCAGAGTAGTTACTGAGATATGTGCATGATCCTTGCATGCAAAACTTTAACCAAAAATTTAAAGTCAAACATGGGCCATAATTTGTATTAAATTCATACAAGTGTTATCTAACTTGACTGTCTGACACCCCTGAAGACATGAATGAAGATTCAAGTCAATATCATTAGTGGTTACTGAGATATATCCATGTTTCTAAGTCCAAAAAAAGGCATAATTGTATCAAAATCTGATGTCTTGGGACTTGTCCTGCAATGTTATTTGATGATGTCCAAAAGTGTGTGAAGTTTCAAAGCAATCCTGTGAGTGGCTACTGAGGGAGATGTGTCAGCATGATAGTACCTTGCATGCAGAACTTTAACCAAATTTTAAAAGTCAAACAAAGCCATAATTTGTACTAAATTCATTCAAGAGTTATTTAACTTGAATTTCTCACACCCCCTAAAGACATGAATGAAGTCTCAAGTCAATATCATTTGTGGTAACTGAGATTTTTCCATGATAGTACCTTGCATGCAAAACTTTAACCAAAGCTGCAATGCCCACGCTGATGCCAACGCTGATGCTCACGCCTACATACAAGTGACTGTAACAGCTCTCCATTTTCTCCGAATAGACGAGCTAACAAGAAGTCTATCTGAACCCGACAAATCAACTTCTAACCTCAACGGCATTTAAGTTATATTAACCCAACGTGTGTTTCTGGCTTTCTTGACCAGTGCCAAACATAATCTTCACAGGCAACTGACTACCACAATGATTTTTTGGCAATCATTGGAAAGAATAGCTGAACGAGCCACAGAGAGGAGAGATGTGGACACAGAGAGACAAGCTACAGGTCACAATACACCAAATAAATTCCTTCTTTGTTTACAAGTAAATCAACCAGCTTCAACCCTCGTTTGTCACACTTTTTAAGCGCTTCCCAGGTAGAACACCATATATCATTGAAAAGAGATACTTCTTTCCTTTAAAATAATCCATAAAAAATGTGGGGTCATGCATTATACAAGAAAGAACTCGCTCTGTGAAGATGGGGACCGTCCTTTTTACCACAATCCAGCTAGGCTGAAACTGGGTTTCCACATCCTCTACTTTCACTTTGACACAAGGTCAAAATACCTAAAATGATCAAATCAAACAGTTCCAGGTCATGCATACTCTACATATTTACAAAGAATTTACACCCATTGTCACATATCGAATGCAGTCTGGGCCAGATGGGACAAAGGCTTCTTAACTTATTCAGCTGACAAGACAAATTTTAGGTTATTTCTATAATTAAAGGGTGATAACTCTTGATTGACTAAAGCGATATGGCTAGTTATCGAACTTGTCTAAGATATAAAGCCAATACACATTCTGACCAAATTTGGTGATGATGGGACAAAGGCTTCTGAAGCCCACCCGCCCGCCTGTATGCCGCAGGTAAATCTATAATACGGTCTGCTTTTTCAAAATGGGCGTATAGAGACTGTAAATTTACGTGTAATAAAAATATGTCCTGAACTGTTCTGCAGTAGACAACGTTTGAAGGTATTACTTTTAAAGCAAAAATTTGCCATCATGTCAGAGCAATCATTTCATTTTCAAAAATGTTTTCAACACTATACTTCTACTAAAATTTACAGTGAATTTGCATTAGCCTAGATGTTTATGTTGCCTAGTCAGATTTGTTAAAACGGTCAAAGAGTAATTTTTTTTTTTTTTTTAAAAATCATGGGTATGTCTATCTAGGCATGTGTACGGGTCAGGTCTAGTATAACTTTAGCCAGACCTGTCCACTTGTACAGATAGATCTGATCACGTGAAGAAAACCCTTTCATAAAATAATGGAACAAAAATATAGGTGTATACAAAAACGGTTCAGTGTAAATTTTATTATTTTTGATTACCACTAATTCAGTCCATAAACGTCACACACCCCACTATAATCATATTTATATTCTGAATTTCAACTCTACACATGGTATGTTAAACTGGAAACAGTCAATTTGTTTGAATATTCGTCTCTATAAACATGTACCAGCATTATAACATAACATGAACTTTATAACTATAACAGACAGATACATGAGTGTTATTACAAGTCTCATATTAACAAATGCAACGTAACATGGTATGATTGACTTTATGAGAGAGAGAGAGAGAGAGAGACGGGGAGAGAGAGAGAGAGGGAGAGGGAGAGAGAGAGAGAGGGAGAGAGAGGGAGAGAGAGGGAGAGAGAGAGAGAGGGAGAGAGAGAGAGAGGAGAGAGAGTGAGAGAGAGAGAGAGAGAGAGAGAGAGAGAGAAAAGTATGATTTCAATCTTAAAACTTGTCTAGATATTTTCATAAATCTAACTAACACCTAAGCTATATGTCTCTTTGTAAATAAGAACACAATCACCTGTAACACTTACCGTGACATGAACAAGATTATTTATTCAATTAACTTTGACAATCATGTAATTTGATAGATAATGCCAATCGGGATAAATCTGTGTGAATGCTTCATGGATGACAGAATTACCAGAGGTTAAAATAAATTATGTCAGAAATATTTCAAGCATGTTTTATTTTTATGTAGACAAAACAATGTTTACCGTACAAACAGAACAGTAAATAAAAGAATTGTATGTTCTGTGGGTGACCAATCTTTTTCTAGCAAGTACTATATTTGAGTACAAGTAACTATTGTACACAGTTGTATGGTTGATTGATTGATCGATTGCTTTACGCCGCTTTTAACAATTTTTTAGTTATATCATGGTGTTTCCTGTGCAAGTTATCAGTACTACTCGCTCATTTATCCAACACAAGCCAGTCAGTGCAATACTAACCCGGCATCCTTGAGCGCCAAGATTACCATTTCTAAATTTATATATGGTATGTGACTGGGGGTCGAACCCATGGCCTCCTGCACCCGAGGTGGACACTTTACCACTACACCACCAAGGCAGTTCCAGTTGTATGGACATAAAATGGAGTTGTTAAACTTTGTGGAAAAAGGAGGAATTGCTCATGTAATAAGCAATATCTCATTTGCTACAATATTTTAAGTAGTCACCACAGGCTATTGCAAATGTATCACCATGTGCCTTTCAACTGCTTCCTAAAGATGGATGAAGTCTAAAATTGTGTTGGCACATGATGAACTGTGTACAGTGTTGGCACTTACCCCACATCTCACACTGTTCCTTTAGGCATTCCAAGTGTTTCAACACCGTGTTGTTTTTGACAGGACTGCTACATTCATGCACAGGTCTAAAAATAAAAAGAATAAGTTAATGTCGTAGGGCAAGCAATACATAAGTCCCCTATTGGACGAGGACAGAACATTGTGTATTGTATGTGCATTTTGGACAAAAACAGGAATGCACTGCATACATTTTGGGTACAGTCCTACAGTTAAGAAAATCATGAAATTGACAATCTGAACGGTAAGTGATCGGAGCATGATTGTGATTTGAACGAGAGCGGAACGGAATTTTGTACTCTGAATGAAACATTGAAAATAAATAAAACAAGAGCTGTCGCAGGACAGCATGCTTAACATTTTGGTGCTTGCCAATAAAACATAACTTTTTTGGGTGATAGTCGAAAAAGAGTCATAATTCTTACAAAAACCATTACTGGATTATGCACTCTTGGCTGCTGGCGGAGGTTATGATGGTAAAAAGATTTTTATAAGTGTTTAAGCTATCTCTCTAATTGTTTTGAAGAAATTTGAATTGGTATGAATAACCAAAATTATAAATAAACAAGAGGGCCATGAGGCCCTGGAATCGCTCACCTGAGAATGGGCTATTTAAGACATAACTCTCAGCGCCAATGGCAATATCATCAAGACAAACTTTCTGACAAAATTTCAAGCTGCTCAAGTCAAAAATGTAATCTCTATAGTGTTAACTAGATTGTTCTACAATTTGGCCTAGTGACTTAGTTGTTGACCTGACCTGACCCATATTCGAACTTGCTCTAGCTATCATCAAGACAAATATTCTGACAAAATTTCAACATGCTCAAGCCAAACATGTGGCTTCCAGAGTGTTAACAAGATTTCCCTTAAATTTGGCCTAGTGACCTAGTTTTTGACATGACATGACCCGTATTCGAACTAGGCCTAGTGACCTAGTTTTTGACATGACATGACCCGTATTCGAACTTGGCCTAGATATCACTAAGATAAACATTCTGACAAAGTTTCAACATGCTCAAGTTTAAAATGTGACTTCCAGAGTGTTAACAAGATTTTCCTTCAATCTGGCCTAGTGAACTAGTTTTTGACTCGACATGATCTATATTCAAACTTGGCCTAGATATCACTAAGACAAACATTCTGACAAAGTTTCAACATGACCCAAAAATGCGACTTCAAGAGTGTTAACAAGATTTTCCTTAAATTTGGCCTAGTTACCTAGTTTTTGACCCAACATGACCCAGTTTCGAACTTGGCCTAGACTTGATGGAGATATATGTTCTGATAAACTTTCATGAAGATTGGATGCAAAATGTTGCCACTAGAGTGTTAAAGCAACTGAAATCCAGATGGCACGAAGAAGAAGAAAAAAAAAAAAAAAATGTTATTCTTTATGTTATCCAAGTAAAACCTGGGTAGAAAATGTATCGGTTTTTATCAATAAAGTGAACTTGAGTCGTTTTCAATTGTCCCGATGAAGGGGTTTCCTATTTAAAAATACTTACCCCGTTACTGACAGGGTAGAATTTGCGATGGAAAAAGTATCGAAAACAAGAAAATCTCACCGATTATAGGGGTATGTAATATGTCAGTTATCATATTTTAATGCCCCAAATACAAAAATAACACTTATTTTCTTCAGTCGCTTTAACAAGCAAATGTTGACGACGGACAAAAGGCGATCACAAAAACTCTACTTGAACACTTTGTGCTCCGGTGAGCTAAAAAAGGGCCATAATTCTTAAACAAAACTTGACAGAGTAATGTACCCTTGTCTGTTGAGAGAGGTTATGATGATAATTTAGTATTGTAAGTTTATAAGCTAAATCACTAATGGATTGAAAAAAGTGGGGTGGTATGAAAAACTTAACCAAAATTCTAAGGCAAAAAATGGCCATAATTCTTACAAAACCATTGACAGAGTTATGTACTCTTGTCTGTTGCTGGAGGTAATGATGGTAAAAAAGTATTGTACAAAGGTTCAAAGCAATATCTGTAATGGTTTTGAATAAAAGTAAACTGGTAAAAAAACTTAACCAAAATTCTAATCTTGCAGAAATCTTGCCAGAGTTATGTACTCTTGTCTGTTGATGGAGTTAATGATGGTGAACAAGTGTTGTAAGTTTCGAAGCCAATCTGTAATGGTTTTGAAAAAAAGTAAATTGGTACAAAAAACTTAACCAAAATTCTAAGTCGAAAAAGGGCCATAATTCTTACAAAAGTCTTGACAGAGTTATGTACTCTTGTCTGATGATAGAAGTATTGATTGATTGGAGTTTAAAGCAGTTTTCAACAATTTCTCAGTTATATCACGGCGGCCAGTTCACCTACTCATGCATTTCCTGGTTTTTCTCACACCAGTACTCCACACAACAATCTTCCCAAGCAACTGGCTGCTTTTCCACATAGACTTAGCCCATTGGTGGAAGACGAATGACACATGTCGCATTGACTTTTGTCAATCGTCGGAAAGAAAGTTGGCCGAGCCGGGATTCGAACTCACAACCCCTGGATTGACAGCCTGCGTCGCTACCGACTGAGCTACCAGGGCTCGGCTTGATGGAAGTAATGATGGTGAATAAGTATTCTAAGTTTCGAAGCTATTTTTGTAATGGTTTTGAAAACAAGAGGGCCATGATGGCTCTGGATCGCTCACCTTAATCATACAATGTACTGCAATGCAAAACACATCAAGACAATTATTCTGAATGCAACCTCCACAGTGTTAAAAAGATTTTCCTTCATTTGGCCTAGTGATCTATTTTTTTTTACCTGAAATGACCCATATTCCAACATGGACTAGATATAATCAAGACAACATTCTGAAAAAATTTCAACTTGCTCGAAATAAAAATGCGATCTCCAGAGTTCGAACAATATTTTCCTTTATTGACCTTGACTCATTTTCGAACTTGACCTAGATATAATTCAGACAAACATTCTGACCAAATTTCAAGCTGCTGAAGCAAAAAATGCGGCATCCAAAGTGTTAACAAGATTTTCCTTCAATTTGACCTAGTGACCTAGTTTCTGACCCAGCATGACCCATATTCGAACTTGGCCTACATATCAAGAAAAACATTCTGATAAAGTTTCATCATGCTGAAATTAAAAATGCAGTATCAAGAGTGTTAACAAGATTACCCTTCAATATGGCCTAGTGACCTAGTTTTTTAACCCGGCATGACCCATAGCCGAACTTGGCCTAGATATCATTTAGACAAACATTCTGAACAAATTTCAAGCTGCTGAAGCAAACAAGATGTGTTTGTGAAACACTGATGCCCCCGAATGGCAACATCTAGGTGAAGGTTGCAAGGTCAAAAATGTTGGTACTGACAGAAAGGTCATGTCACAAGGAATACACATGTGAAATATGGTAGCCGTACCTGTTATGGTTCAAAAGTAGTGGTCAAGGTTAAAGTTTTTTTCGACAGACAGGCCAAAAAACTAGATGCCCACCGAATCGGTGATTCCGGGGGCATAAAAATTAAAATTGTTTACATCAAATTGTGGTTTAATATAAAACAATGATTTACATTACTTTTATGACTTTGATTACATAATTGATAATGTGTATCTCAATTATATTGTATGTGTGGTTTTTTGAAGGTCTATGTGTTATCCAACTGATGTAACTAAATGCGAAGAATTAATAGTATATGTTGCTGTTTTCAAAATGTTTTTGATATACTATTTATAGTTTAATTAAGATATCACATTAATAACCTTTCACATGATAAGTCTCTTATTTGTGTATGTATTATATCAGTTTGAAACTAGAACTATCACTAAAGGTGATTAATACCCCCGCCCCAACCCCTGACACATATTATATCTCACAGTATTTACTATTATCTTTGACTCAGACAATTTGAATATCAGTATCAAAAAGAAATACTTAGATGATATCAAAAAGCAATATACAAATCTAATTTAAAGAAATTTTGTCAAGAACATTTTCTAATGCATAAAATACAATCTGCATAAAGTACTATTTCCTCATGAAATAAGTTTTTATTTAGTTTTCTAGTTTCAGAAAACAAACAAACAAGAAGAAAATGAACCACATTCTTTATTCAAAGAGTAACAAGGTTTTTACTGTAAACTACTGAATATTCGCGAGGACCTATTTTCGATATTTTTCATGATTTTGATATTTTGATATTTTGTTTTTGAGAATAAGTGGCAGAAGTTTAAATTTCAGTTCTGATTGATATATTTTCGCAAGGTATTAATTTTGCGAGCAGGTCAGCTTGCAAATATTAGGAAATATAAAATCCTTACGTAATTTAGGTAGTTTACAGTAGCTATAATGTAATATAATATCATGTTCTACCTCTTGACATTTTGCCATGTTTCAAGTAAATCCGGTTGAAATTGAAGGGAGTATGTCGCACCAGATTAGATTTTAAGAAAAAAAAAAATTCAAGGTCAGAGGTGAAGGTCACAGGGACATGAAATTTGCGTCTTGCACATCTACTACTCCTGATTAACATTTAAGCCAAGTATGAAGTAAATCAGGTTGAAACTGAAGGAGGAGTACAACAGATAAGATTTTAACAAAAAAAAATCCTATTTCAAGGTCTGAGGTGAAGGTCACAGGGACATGAAATTTGCGTCTTGCACATCTACTACTCCTGATTAACATTTATGCCAAGTATGAAGTAAATCAGGTTGAAACTGAAGGAGGAGTACAACAGATTAGATTTTAACAAAAAAAAAATCCTATTTCAATGTCAGAGGTCAAGGTCACAGGGACATGAAATTTGCGTGTTGCACATCTACTACTCCTGATTAACATTTATGCCAAGTATGAAGTAAATCAGGTTGAAACTGAAGGAGGAGTACAACAGATTAGATTTTAACAAAAAAAAATCCTATTTCAAGGTCAGAGGTCAAGGTGAAGGTCACAGGGACATGAAATTTGCGTCTTGCACATCTACTACTCCTGATTAACATTTATGCCAAGTATCAAGTAAATCAGGTAGAAACTGAAAGAGGAGTACAACGAAACAGATTAGATAAGATTTTAACAAAAAAAAAATCCTATTTCAAGGTCAGAGGTCAAGGTGAAGGTCACAGGGACATGAAATTTGTGTCTTGCACATCTACTACTCCTGATTAACATTTATGCCAAGTATCAAGTAAATCAGGTAGAAACTGAAGGAGGAGTACAACGGAACAGATTTTGCGGACAGACCGATCGACGGACCGACCGCATGACCGACCGACTGACTGATTCCAGTATACCCCCCTTCAAACTACGTTTGCGGGGGTATAATTACCGTAATTGGAAAATAAAACACTGTCAACAGTATTGTGAGTTGAAATAATGATCTAACAGTTTCAACAGTTAAAAATGTCCTGTACATATATATATACTGACATAATGAGGTGATTGGTTTCACAATCGCCATAATGCTAACAGAAACAACAACGAACATTTTTTTGAACAGCCTGTTGACATTTAATATCTTACTGCAAACCAATTAACCTACATCCGTTTAACCGCCAAATATATAGTTCCATCAGTGATGCAGAGACACGATTAATAATAATCATGTCAGTGCTACTTTGGTACCGGATTGATACTAAGATTTGAGATTTATTGAGATAATATCTACATGGAGTTAAATTATGTAAATATTATCTTTCTTTATGTTTGGGCAGATAATAAATATCATTGCACGTTCTATAACTCTCATATGAAAGCGTCTAGATGATAAGACTGTAAACTGGTTTACAAAGGTTTAAAGGCCTCGATGTCATGCAGTGTACAAGATAGACATGTCTGTATGTTCTAGCGTCAATTAGCAATCAATGCTGAAAGTGTAGCCGAATTGAGTTGGAGATCGAGCATTATTGTATATATATATTGAAAATCACAAGGCCTACACCGAGATAGTCAGCTTGTTACTTTGCAGGATTTTCTAAACGATGATAGAAGCCTGCGCTCAGACAATGCGCACGGAGACTACTTCACGCCAGTAAACTGACGATCTCGGCTGTTCCAGATGTCGCCTGGAAACAGAAGTGCTGCTTCTACATTTGGAAGAAGAAACCGGAACGCATACAGACAATAGGACAAAACCGGCAGACACACAAACTATTTAAACATAAATCTATATAGGACACTACAAAATATATGTACTGAGTGTAATGAGGTAAACTGTGTAGTTATTATCAGTGAAGAACAAGATCATTGCAGTACTTTGAATAATTGCAATATCATACATAGACCTAATGATGTTACTATAGCCCTCAGAACCAAACTTAACTGTGATGAAAAATCAATGCCTTTACATGAAACGTATTCTAACGATCTCGTAAAGAAAACACACCAACAACCACCCAGTATGACCTTAAATGATTCAGCCATCAGTCAAAGCACTTGTCGTAGTAATACTTCATTTAACTACAGTAAGAAAGGTACTCATATTTTTAATTTGAATATTTGTCATTAAATGCCCAAACTTGGCGAAATTAAATTGATGCTATCCAACATGTATTCCCCAGATATACTACGATTATGAAAAACGTTTTTGCATGAAAACATTGATGAAAACTGTTTGAAAATTAATTATTTTACGTTTGAAAAAAGAGATTATGTTCATAAACAAGAGGGCCAAGATGGCCCTAAATCGATCACCTAATTGATAGTAAATTAGTAGCAAATATTTAACTGCAAATATCTGGAAAATTTTATCAGGGAGTGCAAATGAAACTGAAAGGAGTGGACACTTCTCAAGAAACAGCTTATCAGTAAAGGCCATTTATATCTTGAAATCTAACAAGAACTTTAATAAGAATGGAATTATAAAGTTTTTGTCATTTTGCACCTTTCCTGATGCCGCCTTGCTGCCATGTTTTTCAACGAAATCAATATGGCTTCAACAGTTTATTTAGAGGGTCACTTAAGAAACATTTCTACCAAATTATCTTGCAATCGCACAAGTAGATTATGGAGAAAAAGGATTTTAAAATTTGGGTATTTTTCTCACTTTCTGATGCCGCAGCAACCAAAGTTCTCAATGGAATTTAAATCTTTGAACAATTTTGAAAGAGGACCACCAAAGGAACATTCTTGTGATGTTTTGTGGAAATTGGTCTATTGGAATGGTAGGAGTTGGTTGTCATTTGTAGCTAAAAGTTCAATTTACCCTTTTTGTGATGACGCCTGGTTGATATGATTGTGTAACCAATCAAAACAGCTTAAACAAATTAAATAGAGGATCATTACAGTAAGATTCGTATTATATTTTCTTAAAATCAGACAAACACTTTCATAACAAGAGGCCCAAGAGGGCCAGTATCGCTCCACGGCCATAAGGCAAAAATAAAATCTCCAAACAGCCCTGCCCCGTGGTGGCTATTTTTTTTACCAACCACCATGGCTTAAAGGAATCTTGTAGAGTGTCACCAAAGGAATGTTTCTGCAAAATTATTTGAAAATATGCCTGACACTTTCGGAGGAGAAGATTTTTTAAGTTTTCACTATGGTCATATAAGTCAAAATAGCCCCGCCCTCTGGCGGCCATGTTTTTCGACCAATCAACATGGCTTGAAGGAATCTGATAGAGGGTCACCCAATGAACATTTCTACAAAATTATTTGAAAATCGGCTGAACACTTTCGGAGAAGAAGATGTTTTAAGTTTTCACTATAGCTATATAACGCAAAAAAGCCCCGCCCCCTGGCGGCCATGTTTTTCGCCCAATCAACATTTCTTGAAGGAATCTAATTAAGGTTCACACAAGGAACATTTCTACAAAATTATTTGAAAATCGGCCTGACACGTTTGGAGGAGAAGATTTTTTAAGTTTGCTCTTTAGCCATATAGGCAAAATAGCCCCGCCCTGTGACGGCCATGTTTTTTTACCAATCAACATGGCTTGAAGGAATCTGATAGAGGGTCACCCACGGAACATTTCTACATAATTATTTGAAAATCTGCTGAACACTTTTTGAGAAGAAGATTATTTAAGTTTTCACTATAGCTATATAAGGCAAAAAAGCCCCGCCCCCTGGCGGCCATGTTTTTCGCCCAATCAAAATTTCTTGAAGGAATCTAATAAAGGGTCACCCAAGGAACATTTCTACAAAATTATTTGAAAATCGGCCTGACACTTTCGGAGAAGAAGATTTTTTAAGTTCTCACTATTTTTTTCTTTCGGTTGCCATGGAAACCAGAATTTTGAATGGATCATAAAAATTTGAAGGAATTTAGTAGAGGACATTGAGAGGATGCTTCCCATGAAGTTTCAACCAAATTGGCCAAGTGGTTAGGGAGAAGAAGTCGTTTAAAGGAAAAAGTTAACGCACGCACGCACGCACGCACGCACGCACGCACGCACGCACGCACGACGGACAATTCGCCATGACATAAGCTCGACTGGCTTTCAGCCAGTGGAGCTAAAAATGGAATTTTCAAATTCTGTCATTTTGCCCCTTTTCTGATGCCGCCTGACTGCCATGTTTTTCGACCAATCAGTATGGCTTGAACAATTTTTATAGAGGGTCACCCAAGGAACATTTCTACCAAATTATATTTGAATCTGACAGGCAGATTTGGAGGAGAAGATTTTTAAAGTTTGGACCTTTTGCCCCCTTTCTGATGCCGCAGCAACCAAAGTTCTCATTGGAATTTTAATCTTTGAACAACTTTGAAAGAGGCCAACCAGAGGAACAGTCCTGTGATGTTCCACGGAAATTGTCCTTGGAGTTTGGGAGGAGATGATGTTTAAAGCTAAAAGTTAACGCCGGACGGACGACGGACGACGGACAAAAAGTGATCAGAATAGCTCACCTTGAGCCTTCGGCTCAGGTGATCTAAAAAAAGGGTGGCTATCATTGTTTATATGTCAAATAAATTATCGTACAAGCATTGTCTAGAATATGAAAACGATGATATAGAATCTGTGTGGATTCAGATTAATAATACAACAAGAGGGCCAAGATGACCCTAAATCGATCACCTGATTGATAGTAAATTAGTAGAAATATCTAGGAAAAAGATCAAGGAGTGCAATTAGAACTTCAAGGAGTGAACACTTCTCAAGAAACAGCTTATAAGTAAAGGTCATTTATATCTTGAAATCTAACAAGAACTTCAATTAGAAATGAATTATTAAGTTTTTGTCATTTTGCACCTTTCTTGATCTGTTTTTAATATAAACCAATATGGCTTGAACAGGTTTTTTAGAGGGGCATTTAAGGATTCTTTCTACTGAATTATCTTGGAGTCTGACAAGCAGATTATGGAGGAAAAGGATTTTAAAGTTTGGTCGTTTTACTCATGTTCTGATACATGTATGGTGAGTGTAAGGAACGACAACTCTGCGAAGGAGATTGCCCTTGCATAATACTCTGCCAAGTGTTACCTCCCTTAGACCATAAATCTAATAACCATATGTCATTTAAAGCAAAAAGTTTAATTACTCCTTTTCTGATGCTGCTTGGTTGCTATGCCTTTCAACAAATCAATATGGCTTGACAAAGTATGTAGATGATCAATGAAAGAACATTTCTACAAAACTATCTTTAAATCAGACAAGCACTTTTATAAGGATGCTTTATTAAAGTATTGTCATTTTGCCCCTTTTTTGATGCCGCCTGACTGCCATGTTTTTCGACCAATCAGTATGGCTTGAACAATTTTTATAGAGGGTCACCCAAGGAACATTTCTACCAAATTATATTTGAATCTGACAGGCAGATTCGGAGGAGAAGATTTTTAAAGTTTGGACATTTTGTCCCCTTTCTGATGCCGCAGCAACCAAAGTTCTCAATGGAATTTAAATCTTTGAACAACTTTGAAAGAGGCCAACCAGAGGAACAGTCCTGTGATGTTTCACGAAAATTGTCCTTGGAGTTTAGGAGGAGTTGATGTTTAAAGCTAAAAGTTAACACCAGACGGACGACGGACGACGGACAAAAAGTGATCAGAATAGCTCACCTTCAGCCTTCGGCTAAGGTGATCTAAAAAGTAAAGCGTTTTTAATAAACTTTGTTTATCGACCTCCTAATGCCGGGCAGATAGAGTTGATTTATCGCGGTCGGAATATTATATACTTGGTTATTTTAATATTAATTATTTATCGGCGAATATGGATATACACTTTAAAAACACTAAATGGGTCGACTTAGTTTTAAAATGTGATTTTGTGCAACTTGTGGAATCTTGTTGAATCTTCAATGCGTGAAACTTAAAAACTCAGAAACAATAATAGATCATATTTATACACCATCATGTTACGTCAATTTGGCCTAGTGACCTAGTTTTTGACCAGACATGACCTATATTCAAACTTGGCCTAGATATCATCAAGACAAACTTTCTGACAACGTTTCAACATGCTCAAGTTTAAAATGCGGCTTCCAGAGTGTCAACAAGATTTTTGTTCAATTTGGCCTAGTGACCTAGTTTTTGACCTGACATGACCCATAATTTAACTTATCCTAGATATCATCAAGACAAATATTCTAACAAAGTTTTAACATGCTCAAGCCAAAAATGCGGCTTCCAGAGTGTTAATAAGATTGTTCTTCAATTTGGCCTAGTGACTTAGTTTTTGACCTGACCAAACCCATATTCGAACTTGGCCTAGATCATCAAGACAAATATTCTAACAAAGTTTCAACATGCTCAAGCCAAAAATGTGGCTTCCAGACTGTTAACAAGATTTTCCTTAAATTTGGCCTTGTGACCTAGTTTCTGACCAGACATGACCCATATTCGAACTTGGCCTAGATATCATCAAGACAAACTTTCTGAAATGCTCAAGTTTAAAATGTGGCTTCCAGCGTGTTAACAAGATTTTTGTTCAATTTGGCCTAGTGACATAGTTTTTGACCAGACATGACCCATATTCAAACTTGGCCAAGATATTACTAAGACAATCATTCTGACAAAGTTTCAACATGCTCAAGTTTAAAATGCGGCTTCCAAAGAATTAACAAGATTTTCATTATACCCCCTTCGAAGAAGAGGGGATATATAGGAGTCACTGTGTCGGGCAGTCTGTCTGTCTGTCTGTCGTTCGGCCTGAAGCCATATTTTGTCCGGCCTATTTCTTACAAACCACTGGTGGAATTCAATAAAATTTTACATGAAGCACTGTGTCGGGCAGTCTGTCTGTCTGTCTGTCGTTCGGCCGGAAGCCATATTTTGTCCGGCCTATTTCTTACAAACCACTGGTGGAATTCAATAAAATTTTACATGAAGCTTCTATACCAAGAGGAGATGTGCATATCCTAAAGGGGTTACAATTGCATGTTATTTTACAGAGTTATGGCCCTTTTACTTATTAAGTAAGCCATATTTTGTCCGGCCTATTTCTTACAAACCACTGGGTGGAATTCAATAAAATTTTACATGAAGCTTCTATACCAAGAGGAGATGTGCATATCCTAAAGGGGTTACAATTGCATGTTATTTTACATAGCATGGTCCTTTTACTTATTAAGTTATGGTGTAGGTCAAGGTGCTGTTTAGGGGGTATTTATCATCTTTAGTGATAGTTCTAGTTTAATTTGATCTAGTGACCTAGTTTGTGACCACACATGACCCAGTTTCGAACTTAGCCTAGATTTGATGGAGATATATGTTCTGATAAACTTTCATGAAGATTGGATGCAAAATGTTGCCACTAGAGTGTTAACAAGCAAATATTGACAACGAACAACGGACGCCGGACAAAAGGCGATCACAAAAACTCACCTTGAGCACTTCGTGCTCTGGTGAGCTAAAAACTGATATCATTCACAAATATCAGTCTGGTTTCCGAAGACCATTCTGGTGGTACAGTATTGACAAGGTTAATAGATTCTTTGCTGAAAGATATAGACGAAGGCAAAATCATCGGCAGTGTGTACCTGGACCTCCGTGAAGTCTTTGATTTAGTTGATCATAAAATTTTACTCCACAAACTTAAACTTTATTATTTTAATGAATCAGCATTAAGACTTTTCAATTCTTACTCAAAGGATCAAAAACAAAGTGTCATAATAGGATACAACATATCTGATAAACTCCTTATACATTCTGGCGAGCCTCAAGGATCGATCCTTGGACCATTGCTATTTTTAATTTATATAAACAACATTGTTTACGAGTATGACAACAATAATATTGATATGTATGCCGACGACGCAACATTGTATCAATCAGGCAAAAATTGATCTGACATTCAAATCACGCTGCAAACAAAACTTGAGTAATATTAGAAATTGGCGTAAATATAACAACATGGCGATCAATCCTTTAAAAATGAAATGTATGTTAATTGGAACAGCCAACAAAACAAAATCTTCAAGTAAACTTAAATTGACAATAGATATTAAATGTAGCTTTAAACAATGTAATAACAATAAATATTAGGGATTTATATTGACCAAACACTCTCATGGAACACTAAATTGACGAAATTCAGAAACAAGAGGGCCATGATGGCCCTGGATCGCTCACCTAATTTTATTTTTTTTCACTTTAGCTATATAAGCCCCGCCCCCTGGCGGCCATAGTTTCAGACTAATCAACTTGGCTTTAAGGAATCTGATAGAGGGTCACCCTAGGAACATTTCCACAAAATTATTTGAAAATCACTTTTGGAGGAGAAGATTTTTTAAGTTTTCATTATAGCCATATAAGCAAAATAGCCCTGCCCACTGGCGGCCATGTTTTTCGACCAATCAACATGGCTTGAAGTAATCTGAAAGTGGGTCACTAAACCCTTACAGTGCTGAATTGTTTTTTCCAATACCTATCCCATCTACTGAATATTTTTCTTAAAATTCTCTTGTAGAAGGGTATGTTCATATATGCATGATTTATATGGTTAATTCTTGAATAAAAGTGTACAAACTCTATCATTTTGATTCAGATTTTTTTTTCAAATTGTTGATATATTTACTGTGACAGGTGAGAGAACAGGTGAGAAAAAAAAAACATTTTTTTTTTTATTGTTTACCGAAATTACCTACAATCAATAACGCAAATGTTTACACTAAAACAATAACATAACCAGAAGTCACCTTAGAAAGGGTAAGTTTATGAAATGTTCATGCAAATTCAATCATTAGGATCGTTATTTCAAAAAACATGCATGCACAAATATGTACGCCGTCCGCCATTTTGAAAATCGGAATGATTCGCAAGAATAAATCAAGTATACATCGCTTGGAAAATCTCGATCATTATCAAACTGGTAAGAATGAAACAAAGAAATGTATCCTACGTACAAATTCACCGTAACTGATACGTGGGATCATTTAAATTCCTCTTTTGAGGCGAATTTCCAAACATGCATGCAATAATATTTTCGCCGTCCGCCATTTTGAAAATCGAGACGATTCGCAAGAATAAATCCCAAGTAAATCAAGGATACATCACTTCGAAAATCTCGATCATTGTAAAACTGATAAAAATCAAACAAAGAAAACTATCCTACGTACAAATTCACCGTAACTGATAAGTGGGATAATTTAAATTCCTCTTTCGAGGCGAATTTCCAAACATGTCTGCAACTTTTTTTTCGCAGTCGGCCATTATGAATAATCAGGGAATCACATGTACGATTAAATCCTAGATATTTTTAGAAGTTTTTCATATTTATTCACCAATCAAAAATGAAAGTTTTCGGGAAACCTATTCTGATTGGATGATGGCAATTATTGGTGTGCCCTGTTGCGGGTTTCCCCCATAAAGGCGAATTTCCAAACATGTCTGCAACTTTCTTTTTCGCAGTCGGCCATTATGAATAATCAGGGAATCACATGTACGATTAAATCCTAGATATTTTTAGAAGTTTTTCATATTTATTCACCAATCAAAAATGAAAGTTTTCGGGAAACCTATTCTGATTGGATGATTATTGGTGTGCCCTGTTGCGGGTTTCCCCCATAAATTAAGGTTGTGCGCATTCACTTTTGAAAACGTGTGTTCTTGGTTCCCGTGTACGGCGACGTCTTTGCATTAACGAGAAACCTTGGCTCCCGCACGGTAAGGGTTAAGGAACATTTCTACAAAATTATTTGAAAATCGGCCCGACACTTTCAGAGAAGAAGATTTGTTTAAGTTTTCACTATAGACATACAATGCAAAATAACCCCAACCCACTGGCGGCCATGTTTTTTGAAAGTTTTTTTCATTTCGTTGCCATGGAAACCAGAATTCCAAAAATTTGAAGGAAATCTGGTGAGGTCATTGAGAGGATGCTTTCTGTGAAGTTTCATCCCAATTGACCCACTGGTTACTAAGGAGAAGTTGACGGATGACGGATGCCGGACAAAAGGCGATCACAATAACTCCCCTTGAGCAAAGCTCAGGTGAGCTAACAAGATTAATACCAAAATTTCATTGCTTAAACGTATATCTGGCACTTCATCTCTTTTGACATGAAAACGATTTTCTACAATGCCTACATTGTACCACTGCTTGATTATTTATGCCATATGTGGGGTACTTGTCAAAGAAAAAAAACACAATAAAAATTAATAAGCAAGACTGGTGCTAAACGAAGCCAAAAGATCAAATTTCTACAATCAATGGATTGGCTTAATTTTGACAAAATATGTCGTTACCATGCTGCGGTTCTCGTTCATATAACAACTAGAGATTGCTTTTTTGAAAAAGCGCTTGTCTCCCCATTTGTGTGGTCGTAGGGGAGGAAAAGAAATGATGGAGATGAATTTTTTAGTTTTGGACTGGAGATGAAGCAACAGTGACAATCCTCAGTTATTGAGCGGAAACCATTTTTCAGCTGAGGGTTACCATGACCTTGACCTTTGACCTACTGACATCAAAATCAATAGGGGTCATCTACAGGTTAGGACCAAGCTGCACACCAAGTATGAAGTTCCTGGGTATAAGCGTTCTCGAGTTATTGAGTAAAACACATTTTTCAGCTGAAGGTTACCGTGACCTTCGACATTTGACCTTGTGACCTCAAAATCAAACAAATTCAATAAAGGTCATTTACTGGTTAGGACCAACCTGCACACCAGGTATGAAGTTCCTCAACATAAGCATTCTTTAGTTATTGAGAGGAAACCATTTTCAGCTGAAGGTTACCATGACTATGACCTTTAAGCTAGTGACCTCAAAATCAATAGGGGTCATCTACTGGTGGTGACCAACCTGCACACCAAGTATTAACTTCCATGGCCACAGCATTCTACAGTTATTAAGCAAAAACAATGTTTCAGCTCATTGTCACTAGCTCAAGGTCACTGTGACCTTGACGTTGACCTCAAAATTAATAGGGTCTTCTACTGGGCATGGCCAACCTGCATAACAAGTATGGAGTTCCTCGGCCCAAGCGTTCTTCAGTTATTGAGCGGAAACCATTTTTTACCTCACAAGGTCACCATGACCTTGACCTTTGACCTTCTGACATCAAAATCAATAGGAGTCATCTACTGGTCATGACCAACCTGCATACCAAGTATGAAGATCCTATGCCCAAGCGTTCTTCAGTTATTGAGCGGAAACAAGTGTGACGGATGTGACCTTGACCACTGTGACCTTGACCTTTGACCTAGTGACCTTAAAATTAATAGGGGTCATTTGCTGGTGGTGACCAACCTGCACATCAAGTATGAAGTTCCTGGGCCCAAGCAAAAACTATTTATCAGCTCATTGTCACTGTGACCTTGACTTTAGACGTACTGACCTCAAAATCAATAGGGGTCTTCTACTAGGCATGGCCAACCTGCATACCAAGTATGGAGTTCCTCAGCCAAAACGTTCTTCAGTTATTGAGCGGAAACCATATTTTACCTCACAAGGTCACCATGACCTTGACCTTTGACCTTCTGTTATCAAAATCAATAGGGATCAGCTACTGGTCATGACCAACCTGCATACCAAGTATGAAGTTCCTACGCCCAAGCGTTCTCCAGTTATTGAGCGGAAACAAGTGTGACAGACGGAAGGACGAAAGGACGGACGGAAGGACGGACGGAACGGGCAAAAACAATATGTCACTCCCATGTAATGGGGGGGACATAATTAACAACATGACGCCATCCTATATGAATGATGCAAGGGCGTACCGCCCATTACGCACAATACGCACGTGCGTATAGAAAATTCCACAACAAAACGTCCATTTTAGAATATCAATTTTGCTCTTTGTACGAAAATTAAAATCTAGATATTTTCTCATAATAGACTATGGCTTTCAAGTTTGTCACGCTTTGAGTTACAAGCATTGTAAACGTCATAGCCCGATTGATGATGTCATACAAACGATATGACACCATCGCGACGGGAGAAGCACTGCGATGAAAAGGTGACGTCATTTCAATGAACATAATATCGAGCATATCAAAGCAAAAAATCCATTGTCCGCGTAGAAGCCTACCGACTCGCAGTCTCCATTTTCTACACGTGGCTAAATATTCAGATAGATAATAAATTTAGAGTCTGTCTGAAAAATCCAACATCTAGAACTGATTTTATTTTGTGCATGGGATGCCAGTGGACTGGTGTAGACCAGACTCTAGTCTAGATCTAGATCTAGTATAATTTACGAAAGTTGTTTCAAGTTTTTTATTGACACATTGACCTAGATCTAATTAAAAATAACTGAATATTTAGGTATTTGCAAAGCTCTGTATCTACTAGATATATCTAGGTGTCAATGATGAAAAGACAAATTCGCCAAATACCAGGACAAGCCACTCTATTCAAAGTCCTGAAAAATGACACTTCCAAGACCGATGAGTCGGTTGCTAAAACACCTTCCATAGAAAGCACTCATGTGACAGAGACAAATCCAGATTCAGTTGAGACAACATGTGTTACACCTCAAGAAAAAAATGCACACTTTCATGCAACTACATCTAGTGGTTCAACTTCTCAAACAATTACAAGCTCATTAGGGGCACGATTTCTAGACATAGGAAATCTCGACATTAACAACAGATTACGGATGTCAGACAGCCAGAAGTTTTCAGTCCTCAATACAAGATTTGAGCCAATGAGAGGTTGGGTAGCGCCTTTGAGGGAGTGTGGCAGGACGGCTAGGCGTGTTCCGGACTTCGTTTTCGATTCTGAGCAATTTCCCTATTTAATATACAGTCCTGTGCTGGATGGCGTATACTGTGCCCCTTGTTACACATTCAACACTGCTGACAACATCCTTGTGGCTCGACCTCTGACAGATTGGAGCAATGCAAAAAAGGTCTTTGAAGGTCACAAACATTCAAAACAGCACTTAAACGCACTTACAAAGGCCGATCATTTTGTCAAAATCTGCAAGAAAGAACAGCAGAATGTGATTGAGTTTGGCTCAACTGCCTATAGGAATATCGTCAAGAGAAACAGACAGCAGTGTCCGACAAATCCATTGCCCGGAGCCCGCGGGCTACCACAATAATTGCTCGGGCTACTGTCATTTTTCAAATGAAAGCCCGGCGGGCTACTGTTTATTCCTGTGTCTGGTAGCCCGGCTTAATTACTTACACACATGTCGTGTATAAACAGTGTCTGTATGTTACATGCGAAAACCACTCGCTGTGACCATAAAAAAATCAATAACAGTAGGCGGAGTTACGCACCTGTCAGATCTAGTGGTTTCAGCCAACCGAATCACGTCAGTGATAGTCAATTAACGTGATATATATACCCAATACGGCGGTCCAATCATTATTGACCATTGTTCCCTGGAGCTATGTGTTAATCCATCAATGCTAGCGAATAAGCAATGAAATTAAAATATTCCCTTAAATATATTTTAATCCATATTTCTACTTTCGATATGCGATGTTTGCAAACTGGTGCAGACCGGTTCAGAAAGACGGAGAAGAACATTTTCGTCATGCAGAAGTTAATGAAAAAATTCGAATCAAATATTAAAGACAATACAATACGACGACTTCTAGATCTTATCTTTTATCAAATATGAAACACCTTCATAATCGACATAGTATTAGTAATATCAGAGAAAATGTTTGGGATGAATTCAATAAATGATTCCCCGAGAATAATAAATGCCCAATCACGGCTTTGTTTACCAAAATTAATTAGCATAACCGGCGGGAAAAAAATCATATGACTTAATAATTGCGATTTCATTGGATGAAATGAGAAATTGGGTCAATGACGTTCACGACCCGACGAACCCGATCGAGAGTGGACCCTGATGTTTACATTCACCGCTGTTTACCGATTTCTAATTCTCAGTAGGGAACCATGATTAACATTGCGCAATTTTCAAAATGGCGGCTATGTTGTGAATATACCGTAACACACGAAACAAATTTAACGTGTTTCATACATGTGTTACGGTATTATTCGCGTCATTGTTTTTGACAATATTTCAATATTTTATGATTTAATAACTACATTGAACCTGATAAATTTGATTTTTGGTTAATAAAATTGAATCTTATTTAATGTCTTTCACTCGTATCGTATGCCCTGTTTCGGTGACCCCCACTTTGAAGAGTAATATTGCATCATTTGATTTTTTGGTCTCAAGTTTAAACATTTATATGGATAAAATACATACATTTCATGCAGAATATTTAAAATAACCTAGTGAAAAATAATCTTGAAAAAATTAGTACCAATTTTCTCCTATCTGTCAACTGGGACCACTTAGTGGCCCAGCTGTCAAGCTCCACCAAAAAGTATCTTTTCCAATTTTTTTTTTTTTTTTAACTGAATGCTGCACTTCAGGTCTTTTGCAACACAGTCATGTTATTTGAATTGGTCACTACCCTTAAATCATGTACATGTTGTACTCTTATATTATCTATGTACAGAAGTAGAACAAAAAAAAATAACCATAAAACACTCATTAGCATCCGCGATATTTCGGGCTACCAGCTTCCAAATCTGGTAGCCCACTGGGCTACCAAACAATTCTGAAATTTGTCGGACACTGAGACAGGCATTGACTGCAATCATTGAAGCAATAATTGTCTGTGGACGTCAAAACATAGCTTTGCGTGGAAAAACTGATGATAAAAGCAATATTAGGGCTATCATCAATTACCGCGCAAAGGCTGACAGTGTTCTTCAAGAACACATTGCCTCTGCTCCAAAGCATGCCACATACATGAGTCCTCGGGTTCAAAACGAGTTCATATCACTCTGTAGCCAGCAAATCTCCCAATCAATCATCATGCGCTGTGCGAAGTCCAAGTACTTCACGGTTATGGCGGATGAATCGGCAGATGTCAGTGACATAGAGCAATTTGCATTTTGCATTCGCTATGTTGATAGGGAAAGTTCTGGTCTACATGTTGAACGTGAGGAGTTTTTGTCTTTCGTGCCAACCGAAAGTACAACAGGCGAGGCATTGCACGCTCTTCTCAGTGATGAAATCAGGAAGCACAACCTCGACCCCACTTTGATTGTAGGACAGGGTTATGACGGCGCTGGCAACATGTCTGGCAGGATTCGTGGTGTACAGGCAAGGTTTTCAGAAGAGTATCCGAATGCCAAATATGTACACTGTCGAAATCACCGCCTAAACCTAGCCATTTGTCATGCATGTAGAGTTGCATTTGTCCAGTCCATGTTCACCACTGTTGGTGGTATATTGTTTTTCCTCACAGGCTCACCGAAACGACTGGGAATATATGGGCAACATAGTGACAACGGGGAAAAATTGAGGAAGTTGTGCCCAACCAGATGGTCCCAACACTCCGAAAGCGTTTCCGCATTCTATAGAAACTTTTCAGCAATATCAGACACACTGACTGATCTGCAAGTCGGTATGGATACTAAGACTATGTCCACAGCCTCGTCTTATCAAAAAGCGATGCTGTCGTTTGACTTTGTCATTGCTCTGTGTGTCGTATGTGGCCCACTAGATCTTCTGACCCCTCTTTCCGACTCGATGCAAGACCCAAAATGTGATCTTGTTAAAGCCTCTGAGCACGCATTGTCTTTGCATGGTCTACTGCGCGAGAAGAGGGGAGGTCTTGCCTACTTCAATCAAATGTGGCAGAAATCTGTTGATCTTGCTGAGCAGCAAAATATCCCTGTAACACGTCCGCGAGTCGCTGCTAGGCAGTGTCACAAAAACAACATCGCAGCAGATACCGTGGAAGAGTACTGGAGGTTGAATTTATACCTCCCTTTCATGGACCACTTGCTGACTCAAGTGGAAGACAGGCTCTGTATTGCACTCCCAAGAATGAAGGCTCAGTATCTTTTGTCCCAGAAAATCGGACAACTGACCCCTGCAATCGTGGAAGAGCTCAAAAACGAGTACGCTCCATTTATTGACAGGGAGGAAGTCGACACAGAACTTGAGGTGTGGAGGCACAAAATAGCGCAAGGTGCCGTATTCGAAAAGCTGATAGAAGCTGTTGATGCAACCTACCAACTTCTTCCAAACATCCACAAGATCCTGAAGGTTCTTTTGACAATGCCTGTCTCTACAGCATCAGCTGAAAGGTCTTTCAGCGGCCTTAGAAGACTGAAAACGTACCTCCGCAGTACAATGACGGAGCAGCGATTGACCGGGCTTGCACTGCTGCATATACATCGCAGCCAAAGCATCGACATCGATCAAGTGTTGAACGACTTTGATGCTTCGGGTCATAGACGCATTGCTCTTGTCTTTGACAACGTTGGACCAGAAGAGTCTGATGCTTCTTCTGACGATGAATAATTAAAGTGATATCATTATGCATACTGGCATAAATGCAAGGAAAAGGTGTTGAAAAGGTTAAAAGGTTAAACTGGTTTGTTTATCCAGGGATCAATGAATAATTCAATTTAATTGCGCGCTAAATGACCTTAGCTGTCGATGCGCCATAAAACAATATACATTCATTCATTCATTCCAATTCAAAAAAAAAATATTAAATATGTAAAAACATTGTGAAGTCTTTGGAATGTCCTGAACACTGTAAATTGTAAAAAAAAAACAGTATAGTGCGTATAAAACATTCTTCTCTGGTTACGCCCTTGTGATGTATTAACAATATGTTAACAAGAGGGCCAAGATGGCTCTAAATCGATCACCTGAATAAAAGTAAATTATAAGCAAATATTTAACTGCAAATATCTGTGAAAATTTAATCAGGAGTTCAAATGAAACTGCAAGGAGTGGACACTCAGTTAAAGAAATAGTTTATCAGTAAAAGCCATTTGTATCTTGCAATCTAACAAGAACTTGAATAAGAATGGAATTATAAAGTTTTGTCCTTTTGCACCTTTCCTGATGCGGCTTGAACAATTGTAGAGTCACTCAAAGAACATTTCTGCCAAATTATCTTGGAATCTGACAAATGGATTATGGAGATGGAGGTTTTTAAAGTTTGGGTATTTTTCTCAATTTCTGATGCCGCAGCAACAAAAGTTTTACACAGAATGTAAGTCTTTGAACAATTTTGAAAGAGGACTATCAAAGGAACATTCCTGTGAAGTAACGTTGAAATTGGTCGAGTGGAATGGTAGGAGTTGTCATTTGTAGCTAAAAGTTCAATTTACCCCTTTTGTGATGACGCAAGGTTGCTATGATTTTGTAACCAATCATACGGCTTGAAAAAATTAAGTAAGTCACTGAAGTAAGATTCCTATTCAATTTTCTTAATATCAGACAAGGACTTAAAAAAAATTGGAATTTCCAAATCTTGTCATTTTGCCCCTTTTCTGATGCCTCCTGACTGCCATGTTTTTCAAACAAACAGTATGCCTTGAACAATGATAAATATATCGGCATATTACCGTCTACAGTTTAAATTGTTCTAATGTTTGTTGATTTAAATGATCTTTTTTCTTATTTCTACATGTACAACGAAAAATTGCGGCTTCTCTTTTTGATGCTTTGCGTCAAACATTTTTCTTGTTCATTACTCTTACATACAACACATTTCTGATATTTCAACAAAGATTTTGAAGATTTTAGGCGTTAAATAATTGGGAAAGTTTAGTGTTTGATCGGCTCATCCCTTATTATTCTTGACACAATATTTGCAAACATTGTAGACCTAGAAAAGCCTGCATGTATATATAGGTGCAGTCTACCTGTTCTTTCATTTTACTTACTCTTTCCCAGAAATAGAATACTATCTCATAACCCTTATCCAAACAACAAGAACCTTTAAATTTACTATTACAAGTCGGTATAATGTAGTCAAAACTTGTGTGAGCGGAGCGGTCACCAGCTTTAAACGGTCACTTTAAATCCCTCCCAACAAATCATACTCTATAAACTGACTTGATTAGCGGTCCTGTTTGAAACGCGGCCAGCGGCCAAACGTATTGGTAGAGATTAACTGTAATCTTATTGTGTACAACGGTCAATCAACACGCGACTTAGATTCACCAGGTGTTAAATTATCGGTGTTTAATACATACAGGTAATAAAGCATACTGTGAAAAACCCATTATCGGGTTTTTTCATACGCGTAATAGCCGATGTGTGTGCCGATCATTACACGATTCATCGGCAAGAAATTGTGATTTTGATTTATTTTCTGTTTACTTCGTCAGATGGCAAAATTGATAAATTGAAAAAAAAAAATAGCATTTTAGACCGAAAGACAGTACATTTATATATTAAAATGAAAGTGAATTTCCACTAAGAGAAGCCCCTAGTCATAGGATTAGGGGTGACTATTGAGCCCAAAAATCACTATTGCGATAGTATTGATTTTCAGAAAGTACCATTGCAATAGTTAAACTATTGCACAACTAATATTGTGATGCATTGCAATACTATTGCTTTTATTGAACTTTAAAAAAATAACTATTCTGAAGTCTAATTACAAGGAATAAAAGTATCAAAAAGAGCATTTTATTGTTTATACTTATTTAAAAACTTAAAAAGAAAACCTTTGCTCTCAAAAAGAACTTAATTTTCCAGCTTACACATAAATAAGAACATTTATCACTTTTCAGGCAACAAAATTTGTTCACAGACAAGTAACATGGTCTTTTCTCTAAGAAATAAAAGCATATCTGCATATTTAGATTCAATGTACTACATGAACCAATACTATCGATAGTTCCAACCACTATTGCGATAGTTATTGATCTTCAGTTTTACAATCGATGCATTACTATTGCCCTTGTCACTATTGCAATATATCGATAGTTTGAACTATCGCAACAGCCCTACATAGGATAGTCCTATAACCAGAGCTCTAGATAAGCGTGCGTACTGCGTTTTCACGCATTGATTTTAAAAAAAAACGCATTAAAATTCCAAACTGTGCGTATCGTCACGCATTTACAAAATCGCGATCCCGTATTGATTTCCGATAACATGCGTAATCCGTAGGATAGTCCAGGTTTCTGTACTCTAAATGCGAAGTTATATTTTGACTGTTCGCATCCAAGACGTTACAATGAAATATGTAAGACTATCCGTAGGAGTGCAACGATTCACCGAATGAAAGATAAACCCCTAGTACCTTTCTATAAATAACTCACTCATATGTTGACCACGTGATCAGTGTACATTTTTTTTCTAACTTGTAATCTCGCGAGACAGTTAAAAGTAGAGAGCTTCATCCAATGGATGCGAAATAACACCACGTGACATTTTCGCAGGCATACATACCACGTGCCATTTATTTGCGGCTCTTTCTTGAAGTTGTAGTAAACATTTCCTTATTTGGAAATCTACTACGAGGCAAATTGTAATCTACTTTTAATTTTCATTCACCATCGATGATATGACTCATAATCTCATTATATTATAAGGGGATGAATGCACCGGTAATCCCGGTCAGTTGAATGCTTAAAGAGATATAAACAGCGAGATACGTCGAGAAAATGTATTTCATACTTTGATTATATATTCGAATCGAACTCAAGTATAAAGGGTGAAAGTGCAGAGGTGAACGTGTAAAAAATTGATAATTGTCAAAGCACGAGTACACGCTTATAACCCGAGTTCTTATCGTGTGTACCAGACATCACCTTGACGACCTCTGTTTGTAGGGTAGTTTAACTTGATTACGCTAATTGGATTAAAAGTTTGCCTAATCCGACGACGGTCTTCTTTCAAATACCGTTAATTAATTAATTAGGTCGGACGTTTTCTTTATCTTTTAAAAATACTTGATGACGAGAAATACCAATTATACCGATTATCACTTCGGAAACTAAATTGGAAGTTATTTATTTATTCTGTATGCACAACTACTTGGAAAATATGCAGCCTCGTTCCTAATGGATTCCTCCCCGAATAATGAATTTGATTGGTCAGAATTGAAATAATAAATACGTCATCAATCTATTCTGAAGAGGTACTTTCCGAGATTCCAAAATGGCGGATGTCAAATAATTGGCCGAGATTTTTCGAAATTTCGACTCTGAAGCCGAATTTGAGGGCATTCAAAGTGCAGATTTGATAGATATTAGTAAGACCACTTTATGCTTCTCTGCCATATCTCGATAATGACATTTCCCGCGATTAACAGCTGAATTGTTCGCGAGAAATTAGCGAACCACTCATCCCCCTATTCGGCCTGGACATTTTGTTGACATTGCCAGCAAAGCTTTACCGGTTGTCATCATTATCAAAATCAAATAAATAAACACTTATTTTTCAGCATTCAATTTTAAAAATCAGCATTGAATTAAAAATCAGGGGGTGAAGGACCCCCTGAAAAAAAAGCTTATCTAGAGCTCTGTATAACCATTTTAAATTGAAAGACCATCGGATAAAATTTGTGCAAAAAAAAGCAAGAGGTATATTCGGAGGCTGTTTTTTCCGGATATGTTGTTCGGCGTATTTCAAATTAATGTAAACTAGAACTATCACTGAATGTGATTAATACCCCCCGAACGTCGCCCTGATAGGAAAGGTAGTGGAATATTAAGAAACCCTACCTTAAATTCCAACTTGTAGTTTTAAAGATAATCTTCGGATCAGAAAAAAGTAAGAAAAGGCGATGAAAATTATTCTACGAACAAGAAAATGTAACGAAGGGCAATAAATCTGTAATTAGCTAAAATAGAGTAATGGTTCTTGTTCACTGCACTTCCTCTCAATGTGTTGTATCATAGTATGAAGTTCTATTAACCCTTTCCCTCATATAGACCCTTTCTGACACCTCTGCAGCAGACAGCTTCTTGAAAACATAGTGACAAATGAAGAAATTGCACAGAACGTGCAATTTCTTCTTTTGCCACAATGTTTTCCACTTTTTGTCATAGGTTATCCATTCAATTATGGAGATTTTCTAATGGATAACCTATGTTTTGACAAAATATGTTCAAAGTCATCTGCTGCAGAATTGTCGTATGATGGAAAGGGTTAATTCCATCCAGTAGTTTTGAAATTATTCTACACTCAACAAAAAGTAACAAAGGGCAATAATTATGTAAATTAGAGTTATGGTTATTGTACACTGCACTTCCTCTCATTGTGCTCTAACATTGTATGAAGTTTTATTAGATTCCATCTATTAGTTATTAAGTAATTCTCCGGACAAGAAAAAGTAACAAAGGGCAATAACTCTGTATTTAGGTAAAATAGAGTTATGCTCCTGTACACCGCACTTTCTCTCAGTGTGTTGTATCATTGTATGAAGTTTTATAAAATTCCAACAATTAGTTTTAAAGTTATGCTCCGGACAAGACTCTAAGAACAAGAAAAAGTAACAAAGGGCAATAACTCTGTAATTATGTAAATTCGAGTTATGATTCTTGTACACTTCACTTCCTCTCATTGTGCTCTACCATTGTATGAAGTTTTCTTAGATTCCATCTATTAGTTATAAAGTAATTCTCCGGACAAGAAACAAAGTAACAAAGGGCAATAACTCTGTAATTAGGTAAAGTAGAGTTATGGTTTCTGTACACCAAATAGATAGCACAATGAAATAATTGCTAGAAAAAAATCTTCAAATCTTCATAACAATGTTGAAATATTATGTTTAGCTCTATAAATAAACACTGTTGTGTGATATGTTGTAAATGAACAGCAATACATCGTAACA
Organism: Serripes groenlandicus; assembly: GCA_031761405.1. NCBI lineage: Eukaryota > Metazoa > Mollusca > Bivalvia > Cardiida > Cardiidae > Serripes > Serripes groenlandicus. Next base: position 14,376,311 of record JASEVX010000005.1, on the reverse strand, counting down.
TTTTTAAAAATATCCACATTCATATGCTTTATCTGCAGAAGACGATTTTTGAAAACACAGGAATTGTTTTAACTTTTGTCTACTTTGATAATTCCCCATAAATATTTCATCCAAATTTAGTTTAAATAGACAATTTACTTTTTGCAATGTAAATGATTACTTTCCTAACAGTTACTTTGTGAACTGACAAAACTTGAACAAATCCGACCAAGTCATGACATTTGTGATCAGCAGCCACCTGTCTTAAGAAGCCAGTTTTATCATGTCCCTTGGGAGGCTGCTGAACGCAAGTTTGACTGTATGAGAGTTAAAGACTCTTTTCAGTACCTTATCATGGAAACATGCTTTGAATTATATTTATGTCAGACATTGTTTTATGCTGCATGCAGCATTTGCGCTTTCTGACGCCTCTGCAGCAGACGGCTTTTTGAAAACATAGTGACAAAAGAAGAAATTGCACAAAACGTGCAATTTCTCCTTTTGCCACAATGTTTTCCCCTTTTTGTCATAGGTTATCCATTCAATTATGGAGATTTTCTATTTTTTGACAACATACGTTCAAAGTCGTCTGCTTCAGAATTGTCTTATGAGGGAAAGGGTTAATGAAAGAATGATTAATGAACAAAAGTGAAACAATTGTGGCAAAAGGAGAAATTGCTTGTCTGAACAATTACTTTCTGTTTTCAAAAGTCGTCTGCTGCAAAGGCATCAGTGTGTGTAAGTGGCGTTAAGTTTAGAAAATATCAACATTTTCAGGGTTCTAAATAAGTATGACCAATGCAACTAAATGCTTTCCCATTCAACCATTTCAACCACAAGAATGCAACAAAAAACGTTGACAAAATCTTGGGAAAATCATTTTTAAATCAGGCCAGAACTTTTGAAATGTTACAGTAGTTTAGCTCCGGTAATAAAATGCAAATGGAAATTGTCTTACCCTGTATTCTTGAGAAAAGTATTTGTTTTTACTCGACGTCGAGTGATTTCTCTGTATAAGCTCGTGCGCGTACTAAATAAACGTTACACAGGGCCCATGCACTTTACACGGTTGATTCGTTTCGTGAACACAAATCAAAGTCTAAAATGCGGACGCGATCTGCGGACAAATGCAATATAGAAAGAAAATGCGGACAAGTGCAATATAGATGGAAAATGCGGAAATATAGAATATAGAGCGAATCTGCGGACGCTATGATTTTGAAATTTGTGAAATTTACACAAATGTTTAATTGAAGTCACAACACAAATTTCTTTTTTTTTCTATCGAGATTTTAAGTTTTAAAATTTCTACAAATTTTTCGTGACACTTTTGAAATTTTCTCTCGTGAATCATAAATGCAAGAGTACGTATTAAAGGTTTGTTGATAAACAAGGGGTTGTCTAAACACAATTGTAGAAACACAGAAGTCACCTAAGTTGAATGTTGTGGAACAACGGGAGAAGGCGAATGGGATCGTCTCCTATAGGGAAGGACGGTGGCTTCTTCGTAGATGAAAACATAGGGCTGATCAGAACTGACGACAATTGTAGAATATGCAATACTATTGGAATAGTAGCTTTCGGTTGACTGACAAATTCGATAAGAAACATTATTTGTGAACAATCGCTGTAATCTCTTTTATTTTTTGTGAATGCCTCACATACACTGAAGCTTATCTCTAGATAATAAACAGTGCATGGTCACACATCTTAATCGATTTGGCACGCTTTATGTGTAGCAACACGAGCTGTTTTTCTCAAGGGGTTGTTAGTTCGAACCCCATATCAGCCGACATTCTTTCATATGGGCTAACAATCTATATTGAAAAGGAGCCAGTTGCTTGGAAAGACGCATGTGGAGTATTTGTGTAAGAAAAGCCGGGAAACACACGGATGGGGTAACTAGTCGCCATGGTATGACCATTTAAGACGACTTTTGAAAACAACATGGCAATAATGAGCAATTTACCCTTTAGTCACAATTATAAACAAACACACATTTGTGGACACTTTTCACTTTTTGCCAATATGTTTCCAAAGTTGTCTGCTGCAGATTTGCTGTATGTGGACAATGGTCTAACTTGCTCAGCAATGCATCGTTGAAAACTCATTTAAGGTTTGTGAGGTACATACTCTAAAGAATATTTCAGTGAGATGATTCTCTTTAAATACACACAACACAGGGGTTTGGAGGTGACATGAGGATAGTACTCGCCGAATCCATTCAGCAACGCGGTGACACAACAACCAGCCTTTCTAAAATTGCAAACAGCTAAGACCCAGATCATGCAAAACATCCATACAGTGTAATCGTATAGCTCCCCTATGTGTCGGGCAGTTCGAAACTTAAGCATCATCTCGAAGAATGTGTATCGCTACAAGAATAAAGTGTGAGCCGTTCTCTATGAAATCTAACATTTGCGACACCATGTTGACAGATCAGCCTGCACATCTGATCTCGATCTGCACTATTTGACAATAAGCCACAGAATGTTCCTAAATGGTCCCTACAAATTAATGGTCTCTACAGAGCAGATATCGCGAATCATAAATATAAGCTTTCTGAAAGTTTGTTTGGCATTCGACGTAGAGTAAATAAGCCACAGAATGTTCCTAAATGGACCCTACAAATGGTCTCCACAGATCAGATGTCGCGAATCATAAATACAAGTTTATACAAGACGTAAAGTAAATAGGTTAAACTTAATACGTTTCTAAAGATTGTTTTTCAGACTCTGCTTATGTTAACCCTTTCCCTCATACGACAACTCTGCAGCAGACGACTTTGAACATATTTTGTCAAAATATTGAAAATCTCTTTAATTGAATGGATAACCTATGACTAAAAGCGGAAAACATTGTGGCAAAAGGAGAAATTGCTAATTTTGAACAATTTCTTCTTTTGTCACTATGTTTTCAAAAAACCGTCTGCTGCAGAGGCGTCAGAAAGCGGCTATTTAAGGGAAAGGGTTAAAGGGAGTTTCCAATGTTTACGCCCCGAGTCCCGGTAGCTATGCCGGTATCGACGCGGGCTGTCCTTCCAGGGGTTGTGAGTTCGAACCCTTTTTAAGCCATCATTCTTTCCGACGTTTGACAAAAGTCATTTGCGACAAGCGTCATTCGTCTTCCACAAATGGACTAACAATCTATGTTTAAAAGCAGCCAGTTGCTTGGAAAGACTGTTGTGTGGAGTACTGGTGTTTGGCACATTCACATGTGGTATTTTTATCAATGTTATTTTTACATATAGTCGTAGGAGAGTTATCTGATTCAAGAAAATACTGGTGGTCTGAAACCTCTTGAAGGATTATATTATTACATGTTTGTCAAGTGAAGATTAAAAACTGTATATTGGAATGCGCAAGTTATTTGAATTTACCCCGGTCGCAACGGCATGTTCAATACATGCCAGTGTTTTCCTGTAACTCACTTTCTCCCATCAAACTAAATTACACATACTGCTTCAAGTACATTTGATAATGTTTCATTAACTTAAACTTTCAACTCGTTTGACTTATTAAAGAGAAACCGAATTTAATCTTTACAAAAATACTTTATAAAAAACAAATGTTAAACAGATTTTTTTTTTTTTAAAACGTTGCTTGTTTTCATCGGTTCATTTCATGCGCAATTAAGACGTCATTTGACTTATTTAATACAAAAAACACTGAACTTAAATTGAATACGGCTTCATCAAATATATATGAGTCGCGTCTAAGGATATGTGGTCTTAACCCTTTCCAACATACATACGCTTTCTACATCTTTATAACCTGTAGGCGGACAGTGAACACTCTGATGAAGTTGTTCGTTTTTAACATGCTCAGCTGAGTGGCAACTGTTCGCAGATGCAACAATTAACCTAAGCTAGTACATGCACATGTAGTCCTACTGGTTTATTTACCCAGGGCAGAAACATAGACTAGACAACGCCCAGAGTCAAGGATTCATTCGTATACAGTCGCCGTGATTTAAATGATATAATGTTGTAAACGACGTGAAACCCAATAAAACTATAATAAGAGGACCAAAATGGTCATAAATCGCTCACCTGAGTAAATATATTTCAAAGGTTTTCAAAGTTGTTACTCTAGATATATGAGGAAAACGAGCCCCGCCCCTGATGGCCATCATACTTCTGATCACTCTCTGTCCGTCCGTCCGTCCGTCTGTCGTCCGTCGTTAACTTTAAGCTTTAAACATCATCTCCTCCTAAACCATGGAACTAATTTCAAACAAACTTCAGAGGAATGTTCCTTTGGTGGTCCTCTTTGAAAATTGTTCAGAAAATTTAAATTCCATGGAGAACTTTGGTTGCTGCGGCATCAGAAAATGGGCAAAATATCCAAACTCTAGGACATTTGCCTTGCCCAGTGCACTCCACCATGAGTGTAATAAAGAGCATGATTGGTCTGTGAATTCAGCATTCAATAAAGAGCATGATCGGTCTTTGAATTCAGCATTCAATAAAGAGCATATTCGGTCTGTGAATTCAGCATTAAATAAAGAGCATATTCGGTCTGTGAATTCAGCATTCAATAAAAAGCATATTCGGTCTGTGAATTCAGCATTCAATAAGAGCATATTCGGTCTGTGAATTCAGCATTCAATAAAGAGCATATTCGGTCTATGAATTCAGCATTCAATAAAGAGCATGTTCGGTCTGTGAATTCAGCATTAAATAAAGAGCATGATCGGTCTGTGAATTCAGCATTCAATAAAGAGCATGATCGGTCTATGAATTCGGCATTCAATAAAGAGCATATTAGGTCTGTGAATTCAGCATTCAATAAAGAGCATATTCGGTCTATGAATTCAGCATTCAATAAAGAGCATGTTCGGTCTGTGAATTCAGCATTAAATAAAGAGCATGATCGGTCTGTGAATTCAGCATTCAATAAAGAGCATGATCGGTCTAGGAATTCGGCATTCAATAAAGAGCATGATCGGTCTGTGAATTCAGCATTTTGTATTTCCCACCCCCACCCCCAAAGAACCTATATTGTATTGCTAATGTACAGTCAACATTGTATTTAAAGACCACTCATTTGGAGCGAACAATCTGGTATTTGCTCACAGGTGGTCTTTAATTGCAGGGTCATTTTATACAGAAAATGAGTATTTGAGAAACTAAAAGTACGCTATAGACAGGAAATTGCTATTCCGAGGTGGTCTTCAGCACAGGTTTGATTGTATATTGAACTGTTGCATAGATCAGATTACACAGAAGTTTAGTATGTTCTCTAAATGCATCTGTTACCTGGAAACCAACAGTTCGATGTTAACCCTTTCCCTCATACGACAATTCTGCAGCAGACGACTTATGTAACCTTTCTCAGCTAAAATAATATATGACGCAATGATTTGACTTGACCTAATTATCCCGGGTAGAATAGCCACGTCAAATGAAAATCCACCTTAAAAATCAGTGAAAGTCAAAATCATATTTCATGATACTCCTACTGTCAGTTTATTTAAAGTCATTGTTTTTTCCTTGCGTAGTCGAAGATGCTTGTTTGTGACTACTGTCGATGGTGAACAGAATTACCTGATTAGATTGCAAAGGCTTATATAAATTTTGGCTGGTTGTAAAAAAAAAAAAAAAAAAAAAAGGTCATTTTTGTATGACGTGGTTTATTTCTTGGGGAAAATTTGACCCTTAACTAATTGCATACGAATTTTGAAACATCTGCAGCAAACAGCTTTAGATAGCATTGTGACAAAATGAGAAATGGATGCAACTTCTCCTTTTACTATGATGTTTTCAACGCTATTAATTATACTTTTATTTGAAGAGGTTATCGATCAACAGTCTGTCAGGATAAATTAATTCTGGATTTAATGGTATTTTAAAAGGTAGGGTCGTATGTTTCTTTGAGAAGTTCTTCCACTGGAACAGGAATCTTCTTCACTGAATGGCAGACTAAGTGTGATAATCCACTAAATCAGAGGTTGATCAACACGCTCTTCTTCTATAATTGACATAAGCCAATGGGTCATAAATCTACACATTACTGTGTACATGTAGTTTACACACGACATGACTTAAACCTTTACCCAGAAAGTCGATATCGCTTTACACCACTAGATGATGTAAAACTTACGTAATTACGAGCATCTGTTGTAATTTAGGTAACTTTAATTTTAGTTTTATTAAAAAAAAGTTCGGCGGGAGATTTCGTTACCCGATCGGGTAAGCGTAAGATGAGGCATACATGTCTGACTGCGTGCAGGGCTAGGTTTCCTAATATGTATAGAGTAAAAACATTGAAATATATTTAAGTTCTATTAAATCAGCATTAATCAGGCGAGAAATACAGGACCACCTGCCTTCGATTGATGGTTTGTTTTTCTCTAATAAAAGGTAATAGCAAAAAGAAAAAGAGCTGTCGGAGGACAGTTCCCTCGACTATTCCACCGCGTATTTAAGTTACTGAGATATGAACTCTAATTAATGTAGTTGCATGCAAAACATTTTTACTAAAGGGTGATAATTTGCATTATCTGCAGGATAGAGTTATTTAACTTGATTATTTGCATAGGTGTGATGGTTGTGATTGTTCCAATGCAATGCATTAAATAGTTATTAAGATATGGTCTCTTAATGTCGTTGCATGCAAAACTTTAACCAGAATTTCTAAGTTAAAAAAGGGCCATAACTTGCATAAAATGCAGTATATAGTTATCTAACTTGATAATCTACATAGATGTGATACTTGGGTAGGATTGTATAAAGTTTCAATGCAATGCATTAAGTAAATACTGAGATATGGACTCGTAATTAAGTTGCATGCAAAACTTTAACCAGAATTTCTAAGTTAAAAAAAGGGCCATAACTTGCATAAAATGCTGGATAGAGTTATCTAACTTAATAATTTACATATATGTGATAGTTGTGTAAGATTGTAGAAAGTTTCAATGCAATGCATCATGTAAATACCGAGATATATATACTCTTAATTTAGTTGCACGCAAAACTTTAACCAGATTTTCTAAGTAAAACAAGGGCCATAACTTGCATTAAATGCAGGATAGAGTTATCTAACTTGATAATCTAAATAGGTGTGATAGTTGGGTAGAGTTGTATAAACTTTCAATGTAATGCATCAAGTAAATACTGAGATATGGACTCTTATTAACCAGGTTGAGTAGTATAGCTCTCATATTCTTCGAATAGTCGAGCTAAAAAAACCGTTGTGACTGTCTTATGATTTAAGTTTTCTGAATTATATACTTTCCTGTAGATATAACACTTTTATCTCAATTTGAATATATACACGCCGTGTACCAGATATTACTATATTATTATTCTCCTAATAATAAATGAAAATAATCAGATTGAAAAGAAAACATCTTGTTCTGTTCCGCAAAATATCATTATCATAGGGGATATTTATACTTTGCGGAACGGAGCGGAACAACAGTTACTGTTAGTTTCATGGGTATACTGTATATTCTGTTGTTGTCAGGTGAAACCATTTGATGGTTGGATCGTTTTATTGTATCACATGCGTAGCATGGTAGGCACTTAGGGATTACTTTGTTTTGTCCGGCGTCTGTCTGTCTGTCTGTCGTCACACTTTTTCGTCACGTTTTCAAATAACCTTTTTTCTTCTCAAAGGATTGAATTGAAACTTCTGACAAATGTTTATATCAATCTTTGTGATGGGTTCACAAAAGGGGAATAATCCAAATATGTTTATATCAGAGTTATTGCCCCTTTTCTGTCAACAATTAACATTTTCTGACAAGGCCCGGAAGGTGACACACGTGCACCGGGGAGCACTCCATTCTAGTTAATTTAAAATCGTGTCACAAAACATTGATCATGCATTAAAATCTACGGATATAATTTTCTTCTTTGCCCCGTGTGGTGCCCCAATGGTTGTTCCGTTCCGTTCCGCAAAGTACAGTAAGCCGAGTAGGAGAAGTCAATTTGCACCTCTTTTTTTTAATCCTATATATGTTACAGCCAATCTGTGAAATCAGTCATTTCATGAAATGGCTAAAAATGTTAGCCTTTTCGTGAAATGACCAATCAGCCATTTCATGAAATGGCTAAAAAAATAGCCTTTTCGTGAAATGACCAATTCACTCAGTCATCTCATGAAATAGCTAAATATTTCAGGAATATAATAAAGATATATATATTTCATGAAAAGCCTGAAATATTTAGCTATTTCATGAAATGACTGAGTGAATTGGTCATTTCACGAAAAGGCTATTTTTTTTAGCCATTTCATGAAATGGCTGATTTCCCAGATTGACTGTAACATATACACTGGGGATATCGTGCTCCATCGAAATTAGATGGAGGTCAAAGGTAGTGTACGAAATTGTATTATTTGAAATTATGCTTATATATTTTGAGTTGAACACTTTGTGGGTAATTGCTCGTTTTGTACATTTTGTCATTTTTAGCTCCACTGGCTGAAAGCCAGTCGAGCTTATGTCATGGCGAATTGTCCGTCGTGCGTCCGTGCGTGCGTGCGTGCGTGCGTGCGTGCGTGCGTGCGTTAACTTTTTCCTTTAAACAACTTCTTCTCCCTAACCACTTGGCCAATTTGGTTGAAACTTCATGGGAAGCATCCTCTCAATGTCCTCCACTAAATTCCTTCAATTTTTTTTGATCCATTCAAAATTCTGGTTTCCATGGCAACCGAAAGAAAAAAATAGTGAGAACTTAAAAAATCTTCTTCTCCGAAAGTGTCAGGCCGATTTTCAAATAATTTTGTAGAAATGTTCCTTGGGTGACCCTTTATTAGATTCCTTCAAGAAATTTTGATTGGGCGAAAAACATGGCCGCCAGGGGGCGGGGCTTTTTTGCCTTATATAGCTATAGTGAAAACTTAAATAATCTTCTTCTCAAAAAGTGTTCAGCAGATTTTCAAATAATTATGTAGAAATGTTCCGTGGGTGACCCTCTATCAGATTCCTTCAAGCCATGTTGATTGGTAAAAAAACATGGCTGTCACAGGGCGGGGCTATTTTGCCTATATGGCTAAAGAGCAAACTTAAAAAATCTTCTCCTCCAAAAGTGTCAGGCCGATTTTCAAATAATTTTGTAGAAATGTTCCTTGTGTGAACCTTAATTAGATTCCTTCAAGAAATGTTGATTAGGCGAAAAACATGGCCGCCAGGGGGCGGGGCTTTTTTGCGTTATATAGCTATAGTGAAAACTTAAAACATCTTCTTCTCCGAAAGTGTTCAGCCGATTTTCAAATAATTTTGTAGAAATGTTCATTGGGTGACCCTCTATCAGATTCCTTCATGCCATGTTGATTGGTCGAAAAACATGGCCGCCAGAGGGCGGGGCTATTTTGACTTATATGACCATAGTGAAAACTTAAAAAATCTTCTCCTCCGAAAGTGTCAGGCATATTTTCAAATAATTTTGCAGAAACATTCCTTTGGTGACACTCTACAAGATTCCTTTAAGCCATGGTGGTTGGTAAAAAAATAGCCACCACGGGGCAGGGCTGTTTGGAGATTTTATTTTTGCCTTATGGCCGTGGAGCGATACTGGCCCTCTTGGGCCTCTTGTTCAGCATTGCTTTAACATGTCGTCTACTTCAGAGGCGTCTAAATCGTCTAAATGAGGTAAATGGATGAAGCGGAACGTAAATAAACCATACGTATATGGAACCAGCTACCAGAATAATCTTGCGGCGGCCGCCTCCTTGGAAACATTCACATTCACGGTGGCGCAGTATTTGATATAACTAAACGCTGTGTACGTACTTTTAAAACTGCTCCTTTCGCGCCTCATCACAACCATGTACAGTTCACTTTGTACGACGCTGCTCCAGAGTGGGTTTGATTGATTGATTGATTGGGGTTTAACGCCGTTTTTAACAATTTCTCAGTTATATCACGGCGGCCAGTTCACCTACACACGTATTTCTTGGTTTTCTCACACCAGTACTCCACACAACAATCTTCCCAAGCAACTGGCTGCTTTTCCACATAGACTTAGCCCATTGGTGGAAGAGGAATGACGCATGTCGCATTGACTTTTGTCAAACGTCGGAAAGAAAGTTGGCCGAGCCGGGATTCGAACTCACAACCCCTGGATTGACAGCCCGCGTTGTTACCGACTGAGCTACTGGGGCTCGGCTGCTCCAGAGTGGGCCCTGTGCAACATTGGTACAAGAAAGAAGAAGAAATGGAAAATATTTAAGCATTTAATATTCACACTATTTTCAAGAAACACATGAATATGTTAGTCAGTAGTCAGATTAATTTAATATATATAAATTATAATAGGAACTATTTATAGAGATTATTATAAAGATAATGTAGAGTAAACATCTTAACCCTTTCCCTCATATAGACGCTTTCTGACGCCTCTGCAGCAGACGGATTTTTGAAAACATAGTGACAAAAGAAGAAATTGCACAAAACGTGCAATTTCTCCTTTTGCCACAATGTTTTCCACTTTTTGTCATAGGTTATCCATTCAATAATGGAGATTTTCTATTTTTTGACTAAAATGTTTAAAGTCGTCTGCAGCAGAATTGTCGTATGAGAGAAAGGGTTAATTTAGTGGAGAAGTCTTGAAAACCTTACCTGTACCTGTATTACCTTACCTGTATTGTACATGTAATATTTCAGCATTTCCCACATAAACCCACATTATGTAACAGACGACTTTTGACACATTTACGCAAATATATGAAATACCTATCTATATAAAAGTAAGTATTGAATAGGATCGAAAACATTGTGGTAAAAGGAGAAATGAGCAATTTCTTATTTTACTAGCCTACAATGTTTTCAAAAGTCGTCTGCTGCAGAGGCGTCAGAAAATGTTTGTATGTGGGAAAAAATAATGATAACCTTGCGAATATCCATATATCATTGAAAAGGCGACTGGGAAGTCTGCAACCCAGCGTACTATAATACATTTAGTATGTCTTACAATAGTGTCTGGTACCCGGCGTACCGTCGTAATCATTATTAAATATACATTTAGTATGTCTTACAATAGTCTGGTACCCGGCGTACCGTCGTAATCATTATTAAATATACATTTAGTATGTCTTACAATAGTCTGGTACCCGGCGTACCGTCGTAATCATTATTAAATATACATTTAGTATGTCTTACAATAGTCTGGTACCCGGCGTACCGTCGTAATCATTATTAAATATACATTTGATTTGCATCACCTCTACAGCGGACCAATACACATTGATGTTCTGAATCAATACATATCTAATACAGCAAACTACATAAGGCGTTTTAAAGAGTTGGTCCACAAAAGCATATATCTCGTTTACGTTTTGTTTGATCCACCATGCCCATAATGCGTCGTCTTTATTGGTGTGTGCCTGATCCGATAATATAATTGGTAGAGACATGTAGCTCCAGACTATATAAGGCTAAGGTATTGTGTCCATATTCGTGGATGTTCGTATTACACGTTATATCATAAATGACGTCGCCGGGAGTGTAATATTTAGCCATTGTATAAATTGCGTATTCAACTAGTGTAATAACAATGCTATACGTAACGTCATAATGAAAAGCATTGAAAATGACCGCGCTATATAGCGACGTTATATATATTTTGCGCTAATAATCGTCGAATTGGAATTTATGATATAAATAGAATATAACATTCGTGGTCATTCAATACCACATTTTATTAAACTCGTTTTCTAAAATTGCTAAAAACTCACCAAGGCTCGTTTCTATCAATTTTAGAAAACTCGTTTAATAAAATGTCGTATTGAATGACCACTCATGTCAGATCCTCTATTTTTACTTCATTCACAATCATTAACAAAAGTACCGTGTCTACCGTTGCAGTGGACTGAATGGCATATTCAAAGTCCTCGGTCAATCAATGTTCACGATAGCTCATCATAGATTGTCTTTGTGAATCGACTATAACAAATAACCACATCTCATTTAAACCAGGCCTAACCTTCGCTATAGAAGTAAACGCTCGAACAGCAAAGTACTTTGGTCTGATTTATATTAGATTGTCTATAACCATAACCGAAGTCACAGCGTAACGGACACACGACATTAAATCAACCCGAGTGTCAGTTACCCTGCCTCGCAGATGGAACTAAACTGCCTGAAATCTCCCCCAATCATTTTATATGTAAGTATTGCAACGTATTTACAAATGAACGCATAACACATCTGGTTTGTTTGCAGGACACTATTCGAAAGCGTGGACATTAACCAAGTTGAAAGGCACCATGGCAAAATAACCCTTTCCCCCACAAACAAAAGAATCTGCAGCAAACGACTTTAAAAACTTATAGGCAAACAAAGTAATATCTATGAAACGAAAGTGTATTTGTGGCAAAAGAAGTCTGCTGCGGAGGTGTCTTAATTGGTCTACATGTGGGAAATGGTTATTTCAAAGTTACACAATTTCTGATTGGCTAATTGGCTAATTGGTCAATTAGAAATTGAATTACCTTCTTATTTAAGAATTATAATTAAAATCGTATTTAGAACAGATGTAAACCATTGACGTCGAATCCCATTTTTTTTCCTTGTATCATAATTCTTTCTGAAATGCTACTATACTAAAAAAAACTAAGTGGCGAGAAGTGAAGGAAGACTGTTCTGAGTCTATAAAGGTAGGGTTTAAAAACAATTTGACTGGATTATGAATCACAATACACACCGGTACGTAAATTTCAGTTACGTTACCTTAACCCTTTCCCACTTACAACAAATCTGCAGCAGACGACCATCAAACCATTTAGCTAAAATTCGGAAAACGGCTAAATAGATATGTTGCTCATTATGAGCAATTTCTGCTTTTGTGACAATGCTTTCAAAAGTCGTCTGCTGCAGATGCGTCAATACGTTTCTGTATGTGGTAAAGGTTCAAAAGCACATTTACGAGTCTGGTCAGATTATATGTGTAGCCTACAAGGAGAGGAAATGGTATTTGCACAAATATTTCTCAAATAGGGAAATAGTGATAGTGAAATACCGCAGGGAAGAATACCTGCAAATCGGCGTAAAACTATTATTTATGTTATTTAATATATTTCAATAGAATGTACTAGTAAAACAAATTATTAAGGTATTGCACATTTTCCCATCACTGACATACAACGAGTACACTTTCAAATAGTGTTTGAAAGCCAAGGACAAAGAGAACATCCCAAATCTATAAAACTCTGAATTTAGTGAAAACGTTCTCTGTTCTCAGTTATAAGACGTCTGATTGGTCAATTTCGACAATGAAATTACTTCTGACCAATCAGATACAATCTGATCATGTACAAAATCTGAGCCCAAAGTATAGTTTTAAAGATTTGAAACCTGGCGTATAAATACATATATTTATTGATGATAAAACAATCAAACTATGGAATAAACACAAACTGCATTGCGGCCACAATGAATGGTCCATTCAACCTGTGGTATAGCATGTCTGATTGTCGGAATCACGCCTCGGGGATACTCTCGACCGTTGGTTTCTGACTTATTACATTTCTCTTTAAAGAGTCTTTATACATTTGTCCTAGTTGTTCAGGCGCGTTATGTCGTCTTAAACTTCCTACGTTAATGTAGGGCAAATTGTCATACGGGTTCTCGTCATAATCCGGGTCCTCCTCAGGCTCCTCCTTCTTCACCGGAAGTGGAGCAGGAGGGGGAGGAGTCTGAGTGTAAAGATGCGCATGCGATAACATTGGATCCGACATAGCATTGTCTGTTAATTTAATATGAAAGTTTTTCCACAAGTCCTCCTCCGTAATGTTTTCACCGGAAGATTGAAGGAAAGCTCCTAAGCACATGTCGTCCTGGGTCTCCGGCCGAGAGAATATCTTTTTAATTTTTTCCGGCGATGCTATTCGAGCGGACGACCTACTCGGTAATGTTTTGCTATATTGTTCGTTAAAACTGGATTTCATATCGTCAATCATGATATCGTCCGGCACTGATTCTTCCGATCCCGATGGAAGAGGCGTTACCATGGCAACAGGTGAAAAGGTCACCGTTTTGATTTTGTTTTTCTTCTTTTCAGGTAGTGACATTGTGTACGTTTCTCTTTTCATCGAGGTCGGCTGAATTGCTCTTCCAATCGCGATAAATTCAGATCTCGGCATGATAACCTCGGTATCCGAATCGTCGTCCGTTGTTTCCTTTTTCTCGATTAGAGGTTCGTTTTGGCTCGATGCAATGTCGTGGGTGTAGTTCATATAACCATTTTGTGTCTGCTCATCCGGAACTGCCACCCCTTGCGAAAACGCCTCTTTTAAGTTCCGGTCGCCGAATGTCTCCATGTTTGAAAACTTGGTAAGTCTCATTGGACTACGCTTGATTGAGCAATACTTGTCCTCATCGTAATCGTATTTACAATAGGTGTTTGTAAAATGGTCTCTGTCTTTGTTCTTTATCATTGGAGACGGGAAAGGTGGGGGTTGAGTCTGTACCGTTCGCTTCTGCTGTGTCCGCCTATGCATTCAAAATTAAAAAAAACCATTAATCCCGATTTAGACAACCTAACCCTTTCCAACTATCAGACGCATTTTTGACGCATATGCAGCCGACGGCTGTTGAAAACATTGCGGCAAAAGAAGAAATTGCTCATGATGAGCAATATCTCCTTCTGCCACACTAATTTGAACTCTACTCATTTTTAAAGCGATTTTTCATATTTTTCATATTTATTCCAGATAAACCTATTTAATCTTTTAAAGAGATTTTTCATATTTTTGCACATTTGTTATCAAATGCGTCTGCTACCCATGTATGTACGGGGCGGGGGAGGTTTAATATGCAAATATGTAGCAGACAGGTGTTGAAACATTTTGCTGAAAATGAAATTGCTCAAAAGGAGCAGTTTCTCCTATAAAATGTTTAAAGTCTTGTAATAAAATTGCCATATACAATGTATATGTTAAAAGTCAAATTCGGTCACATTTCTGCATACGATACGATTATCATTCTACATCATACAAATGTTATTCATCTAAGAAACCAAATCACAGTTTATCTGAATTTACACAAGGCGTTCGTATCTTGAACAGGAAATCATGTTTCAATCTCAAGTCGGATTCTTATACCAGATACATTAAAGGTGTATGTAGTGGTGTAGTGGTTTCCATTCTAACACTATGAGTGATACGCCAGCATATTGTCAACGGAGCAATATAAACGTTTACTGAAATACTGTCGAAGGCGGTATAAGATTCCATTGAAACGAATTCAACACACTGTACACCATGCTATACAGATTGTTCATTGGCCTCATGTTACTATAAGACATGTTACAGATTACAGTTTCTCTGTTTACTTCAATGTTATACTTTTGATTGGAGTTAAACACAGTTTCAACAGTATTTCAATTATAGGACGGCGGCCAGTTAACATACCACGTGTTTCCTTACTTTCTTACACCAGTAGGATAACTTCACATTTCCCCAGGCATCCTTAGATATTGTTAAATGCAATTACATAGTCCTACTAGAGTAGTATTAGCTGACACATATATAACATACTCGAGTATTCACGTAGCTGACACATATAACATACTAGCGTATTCACGTACCTGACACATAGAATGATTATTCCAGATAAACCTATGATAATTATTAGCGCCACAGCCACTGCAACTCCAACGATCAAGGCCACTGAAATGATATACACAACATTTACATTTATATATTTGTTATACAATTTAGTACAGTGGAATCGCGATAATACGATCATGCATTAACTCTTAACATATCGTTTAATTCGAATCATTTCCCGAAACCGATCTGTGTGCTATGTATCACTATGTTTTCAAAAAGCCGTCTGCTGCAGAGGCGTCAGAAAGCGTCTATATGAGGGAAAGGGTTAAGTAGCAGTTATGATTAAAAGATGGTTTATCACCGGCAAGCATTCTGTAATAATACGAAAAAAAAACATAAATGGTTTTTTTCGCTTATAGGTAACAGGTGAGATTTTTTTTTTTCAATAACCCATGAAGCTTTCTGAAATGAAACTGGAAAAATCCATGGGGGCCGCCATTTTGGATATGTATAAAAAGCAGACGTAAAACACTGATTGAAAATTATTGTCGGCTTTTTAATCATTTTTTTAAAACGGTATTTTGGGTATGTATAAAATGAGCAGAAAAACACGGATTGAAAATTATTGTCGTCTTTTTAATCATTTTTTTTTAAAATCGATATTTAAGATCATTAAAGTGTTGTGTTATGTGGGAATTAACATTTGTACGAAAAGTTAAAAATAAATGGAAATCTGTAAGAAATATGTTTTCCCGTTCGTCAACAAAACGACAGCATTAGCCTTCTACGCCCGAAACTAAATTTTGACTGTATCGTAGCCAAAGAAGGACGTGACGTCATTTCCGTTACACTTCATCTTGGCGTAACGTCAATGGAGTGACGTCGTTTCCCGCAAAAAAAGTGGTATCAACATGAAAGACCCCAAATTCCTATACATGAGCTATTGACTCACTCATTCAAAGTATAATTATTTATCAAGCATTGTGGCAAAGGGATAACTTTCTCATAAGGAGCAATTGTTCTTGTGGCGACAATCTTTTCCTAAATCGTCTGTTGCATAGGCCTCAGAAACCGTCTCTAATAGGGAAAGGGTTTAGCAGAAATGTGACCCCTTACATAATTTGTTCCAGTCATATTGACTGGTTGAAAAAGGCAGTCGCCAGGTGGCATCAGAAAAGGGCTGATCTATTTGCTTTTTTACCATAATGCAGGTGATCGATTAAGGATCATCTTGGACCTCATGTTTTGACCTCGTTCATTATAAATGTATTCCTTGATTTTCTGAAAGTCTTTACTTTATTATTTTCTATTCGTAATAATAGACGACAGCAATACGAATTCCAAATATGTTTTGATAATGCAAGAAGCATGACATTAACATTATTATTGTCTCTAGTCAATTACTTATAAATCATTTTTTATGGCCAAAGTATGCTCTTTAATCTTTGTTTATAATTATCTTGCGTTTTTTTCGTAAATAGGTAGCACCTATAGATATATTAATTTAATTATAAATGAATTAGGAGACACGCATTTAGTATAAATCCAGCGATTATTCGAAAACGTCGAATACTTGTAGTATTAATGGACACACTGCCTCGGTGGTGTAGTAGTGGAGCGTACGCCTCTGTTGACGGAGTATTCGGGATAATCATTTCGACTGACTCTCTGGTGTCAGGATAGATTAACCAGTAGTACTGGCAACTTACCCAGGAAACGCCGTGATATAAATGAACAATTGATCAAAGCGGCGTCAAACACACACACATAAAAAATGGACAACTACTGACGTACTCATATCGGATACTACATTCGGAGTTCCTTCCCTTGTCATGTTCTTGTTTCCACCAGGCGAACCGTTGTCCACCTTGGGTTTCTTCGTGTCTGTTTTTTGTTTGTCTATTGTTCGGCTTTCTAAGTCATCTACAGGAAATCCCAAATATCGCTTCATTTCCTCACCACAATATATTTCAATGAAATCGTTTTCTCGAATTGCTGCAATATACAAAATAGTTCCAGTTAAATACACTCTAAATACTAGCGACCTTATATGTGTGCATCTATAAGGCGAGTCGTGTCCCGGTAGTTCATTCGGTAGCGACACGGGCTGTCTATCCCAAGGTTGAGAAATACAGATTAGACCACTTTCTTTCCGCAGTTTGACAAAAAGTCAATGCGACAAGCGTCATTCGTCTTCCACCAATGGGCTAATAGTCTATGTGAAAGACTGTTGTGTGCAGTACTGGTAGGAGAAAGCCAGAAAACACACCACGGATAGGTGAACTGGCCACCGTGATATAACTGAATTATTTTAAAAAGTGCATTAAACCACAATCAATCAATTGGCATGGTGATCGGTACAATCCCGCGAGATAACCAACAATGTGGCCTAAAGGATAAAATATCGACCCGGATCAGCTTAAGCATGCCGCGCAGGTTTATCCGGATGGACACTTTTCGCCTCCTGTGGATTTTCTGTTTCAGGAATCATTACTCTATACCTCTAATCCCCTGAGACGGAATGTATCGACCCGGATGAGTCTGCGGGGACTGCGCAGGCTGATCTAGGTCGATGCATTACGCAAATGCCATAATGTTGGTTTCATCGCGGGAAGGCTCAAATATGCAAATTTTGACACATATATAGAAGACGACTTTTGAAAACAAAGAGGCAAGAGGAAAACCGCTCACATTGTTTTCAATCTTTTCAAAACGTCTTTATGTGGGAAAGGGTATATGTTGCTTTCCCTGGAGCAACGCTCACATATTGTAAACACTGACCTTTCGCCTGTAACCAGATGTAACCTTGTGCCTTTGGTGCGTTATTGTTTAACGTCAACGTCACAGATCTGACGTCACTAGTGTAGATCTTTCTGAATGCGTGAAGACCCGGATGTCCGCAAGTTATCTCCTTCCGGTGACCGTCCTCGTCCTGTATTTCTATATCCTGGTAACACTGGTTCCCGACATCGGATCGTGTTATGATAATATCGAGAGCGTGTATGTCAATGCCAACGTAGTTCCCTGTTTTGATAAGACATTGGCATTGCTGTTTCCCGGCTTCGATCGGGTGGGGATAATTCAGGTTGGACAGGTAAACAGATTTCCCTTGTTTATGACTATTTGTACACAGGAACGACACGTCTTCATCTGAAATATACAACACCACGTGATCACTCAATGTCACAGCGATATTACATTAACAATATTAAATCAAGTGCTGGTAGCTCAGACGGAAATGACGATTGCTACCAATCCAGAGGTCGTGGTCTCGATCCAAGGCTCGGCCGTTCATTCTTTCCGTTGATTGACAAAAGTCATTGTGACATACATCAATGGGTTAAATAGTCTATCTGGGAAGTTAGCCAGTTACCAGGGAAGATCGCTGGTCAGCCAACTTTGTTTTCCACTTTTGACAAAAGTCAATGCCACAAGTGTAGTACTGGTGTGAGAAAGCAAGGAAACATACGATAGGTTAACATGTCTTCAATATATAACTGAAATATCGTTAAAAACGGCGTTAAACTAAAATCAGTCAATCACAAAAGTGTCTAGATCAAGACCTATGTGCAAGAAACCATAAGAAGATGCTTTCCAACGACGAATGTTGAAAACAATGTGGCAAAAGCAGAAATTACTCATCATGAACAATTTAACTCTAGTCTATAATTATACTTTCATTCATTGAAATTTCATTATTTTTTGCTATTTGTTTGCAAAGTCGTCAGCTGCAAATTTAATGTATGGGAGAAAGAGTAAATTACAATCATACGAAGCATGGTACCTTTGCTCACTTGCGGCAGAGTGTAAGTATGGTGTTTGACGCCGCGTTCAACACACTTTCAGTTATATCGCGGCGTTTTGTCGGTAAGTTACCAGTTCTACTGGTCCATCGAGTCAATCTTAATGCTTATCACATAATCCTGAGCGCTAAGGAGGAAAACCATTCCGTCCATGTTTAAAGAGTTCGGTATGACCCGGCTGGCAATCTAAAAAGTTTAATACCTTCCCGGTAAACAATCAATGTTATCCCTTACAAAATTAAAATAAAATTAGTTGAACACATTGTTTTAAAAAGCTGGACTTGCTCATTTAGAGCTATTGCTCTTTTCCAACCAATATTTTGAAAAGTCGTCTGCTGCTGAGACGTACACATATTGTCTATATCAGTGAATAGCTTTAAATGTTAACGGAATTAAAAGGTTGGAAGTGTTACCCGGTATACAGTCATGAATGACCGTCATATAGTCCGTGGTAGGACCATATCCTTTAATATTACACGAGGTCGTGGCTTGCATCGTCTTTGCCTCTATATCGCAACCCCTCTGTCCGGAACACAGCATGTTAAGGAAGGGATATTTCGTGTCTTCCACCACCAAACAATCATTGTGCGTCGGTTGACAACAGTCTTCCGAGTGACGACGCCCATAGCCTGAACACCGCGTATCGTTTTTGATGCCGTAGAATAAACGTTTAATGGCGATCTTATGAAAATCCGGGCACTCGAGGTAGATCCGCTCACCCGTACAACCGCTGGAGTATATGTTGTGTATGTCCGATGATAAACATACTGAAAAGAAACAAAATATCTCCTTGTCAATCACGTTATTTTGTTTGTTTGTTGTTTTACGCCGCCCTCAACACTATTTCAGTTATATGACGGCGTTTCCTTGGTAACCTACCAATCGTTAGGCTCACCCCACCTTCCTGAGCGCCAAGAACAGACAGTCGTCATTCCTACAATTGAATATATCGAGGGCTTGGCGTGAAACGGTTGTAACTTAAATTGGTATTTTTTTTAGCATATAAAGCCTAAATAAGCGTTAAACCATTTTACTTGGTAAACAATGGAAAGTTAGGTGCCATTGCTCGTTCTGAGCAATGACACCTAAATTTGCATTGTTTACAAAGGGGTCAAAATTGCCCCTAAACCAGGGTTTTGAAAATAGGTTTTTAGTTACAACCGTTTCACACCAAGCCCTCGATATTTGGTATGACCCGGCTAGGGATAGAACCCGATATCAGTATGGGCAGCCTTGTCAGGGGTTTTCCCTTTTTCGCTATTCTACGATTCAAGCATTTCATAATTTAATGATCCTTGATGAAACGTATGATTACATTTTTAAATCCCCTTTAACTCTTTCAGCGCCGAATTGTTTAAAGTAGACTCTTCCATGTTCAAAATCGGGCGTTTTCATTTCTCTTGTAATAAGACTTTTGGAATATATTTATAACTCAAAGGCAAACAATGCTGATTTCAGGTGAGACAGCGCGTTACGAGCTGACTCGCCTGAATCTGCATTGTTTGCAAAAACCTCCAAATTGCCTTTGGCGCTGAAAGAGTTTTAACCATAATCCTGCTGTTCCGTGTCTTTAACCCTTGTCCACATACAGACGTTTTCTGACGCTTCTACAGCAGACGACGTTTGAAAACATTGTCGTGAAAAGGATAAATTGCTCACAATCTATAATAATTGTTTTTTAATTTGTAGGAAGTTTTCATATTTTTGACTAAATGCTTTCTAAGTCGCTGGTGCAGATTTTTGTATATGGGAGAGGATTTTATAACAGCATGTGTGTATCATGTTATGCATGACTTTGAAAAAGAGAGAAATAAACATTTGTATCAAGTTCTGTTTTTTTGCATCGCTACGCACACGTCGAATATAGTTTCAAGGGCTAATCTATGGGGGCATCTCTGAAGTGAAATTCATTCTTTATTATCGGACATGATTCTACCAAGTACTTTTACTTACTCTAATAATTGATAATTTATAACTCCATGTTTCAGTTTTATCACGGCGGCTTGTTCCCATAACCAAGTGTTTCCTGGGTTTCTCATACCAGTACTCCACACAACAGTCTTTCTAGACAACTCACTAGACAACTTTCTAGACAACTCGCTGCTTTTCCACATAACACCGCTAAACAATTGGTGGAAGAAGACTGACACTTGTCTTGTTGACCGGTGTCAAACGTCGGAAAGATCTTTGGCCGACTTGGGATTCGCTCTCACATCC
Organism: Serripes groenlandicus; assembly: GCA_031761405.1. NCBI lineage: Eukaryota > Metazoa > Mollusca > Bivalvia > Cardiida > Cardiidae > Serripes > Serripes groenlandicus. Next base: position 14,354,812 of record JASEVX010000005.1, on the reverse strand, counting down.
CTTGGATTGAATGTTCTCGTCGCTACCATGTGAGCTATCTGGGAATTTGCAAATTTGTGCGTAGAATGAAGACAAAAAACAAAACTGTCGTTGTACCCACAGTCTTGACAGGCTTTTCACCGTCCCCTTATTGTATTAAGTGTTAGGTAACATTACTTATATATTATAGAGTGTTAGGTAACATTACTTATATATTATTATAGAGTGTTAGGTAACATTACTTATATATTATAGAGTGTTAGGTAACATTACTTATATATTATAGAGTGTTAGGTAAAATTACTTATATAAGTCCCAATAATGTCATTCCAAATCACTTGCCGAGCCCCGGTAGCGACATGGGCTGTCAATCCAGGGATTGTGAGTTCGAACCCAAGCCCGGGCAAGATGCTTTCCGTCGTTTAACCCCAATCAATCCATCGAAACGTAAATGCAAAAAAGAGTTATAATCTAATGATGCGTCTCATTTGCATTTGTTCAGCAGAATAGGATTAACTCTTTTCCACATTCAACAAATCTGCAGCAGACGCCTTTGAAAACATAACGACAAAAACCTGAAAAATCTCCATAAAAGATAGCTTAATTGTTAAATAATCTTGAAAACATTGTGGCCAAAGGAGAAATTGCTCATCATGAACTATTTCACCTTTGGCCACACTGTTTTCAAAAATCGTCTGCGGCAGATGCGTCAACATTCAGGTGGGAAAGGGTTAATGAACTTGCCATGATCACCATTCTCTTCGCTTCGAAGATTTTTAAAAGCATTTGAAGTAACGTCTGTTCGATATATGAAAAACAAACGAGTGATATCTTGATGGATTCATATATCTACAAGAGTTGTGGTTTTGTAGTATATTGAGTATTTGGGATAGTTTCCCTTGTTTAACCCTTTACCTCATATAGACGCTTTCTGACGCCTCTGCAGCAGACGGCATTTTGAAAACATAGTGACAAAAGAAGAAATTGCACAAAACGTGCAATTTCTCCTTTTGCCACAATGTTTCCACTTTTTGTCCATTCAATTATGAAGATTTTCTATTTTTTTGACAAAATACGTTCAATGTCGTAGGGTGCAGAATTGCCGTATGAGGGAAAGGGTTAATCATGTGAAAATCCTTGGTAAAAATCAAATATTACATTTATGACCGACTTTGTGGTATTCTAAAATTGAAGCAATTTATGGAAAAATGTACATGTATTTCTGTTAGTGAACTGGATTTCTCCATACACTTTGCGAAATAGTTTATCTGTATTAACCCTTATTTCTTTAAACAACATTTTTTTTATAATGATATTTTCGACTTCAACCATCAATTGATTACAACAAATATCAAATACAGCCAGCACATTCGTGCTGTCTAATCTTGGTATACAGTGTACGTTATTTAAATAGAAATAATATGTAGTCAAAAATACACCATGAATATTTGAAAGGCTTTAAAAGCACATCAACCAATACTAGTGATAATGCCAGTATGAGAAATAGTTCAGTGGAATAAAGAAGAGAACAAAGGGAATTGTCGTAGATATATGGGTTTTAATATTTAAGGTGGAAACCACTCGAATTAATTGCCCTTTAGTAAGTGGTTCAGGAAGAGATATGACCCATGGTAGTTATAGCGTGGAACCAAGTGGAATTGAACTCGTCGGTAAATATACTCACGAGTGTTGGATTGACTTATTGTTAACCATAATAATAACGTGAACACTTGTCCATGTACAACACATCTGCAGCGGACGATTTTGAAAAAAGATGAAGGCAAATATATGGAACATCTCTTTAACTCTTTCAGCGCCACAGGCAATATTGAGGTTTTTGCAAACAATGCAGATTCAGGTGAGTCAGCTCGTAACGAGCTGTCTCACCTGAAATCAGCATTGTTTGCCTTTTAGTTACCAAAATAGTCCAAAAACTTTCATAAATTGAGAAATGGACACACCCGATTTTAAACATGAAAGAGTCTACTTTAAACAATTCGGCGCTGAAAGGGTTAAATAAAGATATAATTATAGAATAGAAATGAAATAGTTTGCTGGAATGCGCTCAAAAGTCGTCTGCAGCAGTTGTGTCATAGTGCGAATGTAGGAAATGGCATGGATTGACTTAAGTATAATGTACTTCACGACATACGAACGAAAGTATAAAAACTTCTGGTTTGCTGAAGATGTACATGCAGTTACAAATTAAGTTCCAGCGCATATAAACGATCGGAAGTTTTAACGACAGTACTGGCGTCAAGCGAACCGATTTCTTCGGTTGGTTTTCTTTCCCCCCGTTTTGCACACAGTTCAACATTCTTCAGTTATATTACTGCGATTTCTCGGTAGGCAACCACTACTTCCGGTAAATTCATCCTGACCCCAGCGAGCCAGTCGTAATGCCACTCTCATTTAAATCAGTCCCAATGTGTTCTTAGGCCAGAAGTACTGGTTTGTTTACCCAGGGATCATGAATAATTGAATTTAATTGCGCGCTAAATGACCTTAGCTGTCGATGCGCCATAAAACAATATGCATTCATTCATTCATTCTTAGGACAGAGCATACCAGGTACAATTGACCCTATTCTCTAAAAATATTTTAGCACGTGCTCGGTTTTTGTGTCAAATGAAATCGCACGATATAACAACCAATGCTCAGTTCGTTACAACCGAACAAATCGACATTAACCACTTCTCTATTTCGTTTATTTATAAAGGTTATCTTACCTGTTTTATACCGAAGGATTTGGTCAGAAACAATTTGATAAACTGACGCAAAGGTCAATCTGAGCCGATTTGTCAGATCTATATACGAAAGTGCAAAACTTACGCTTGTTTTTAATGTGATTGCCGTAGTGCGATCATGAGAGCGAGGGAGGGAAAGCCATTATTACCATATCTTGGTACACATGTCCAGTACTAGGAACAAGACGCATGTCTATACAAAGTCACATAATTCTGCCTTTAATAATTACTCAGTAATGTCCCATTAAATAAGAAATAAAGAGAAGAGCGTTGGCGTTAGCTACGCGTCGCTCTTAAGATCGAACTCGCGACCTCCCACGCCCGAAGCGGACGCTCTACCCGGTTGGTAGCTAGGACATTGTTTAACCAATGAAAATAGACGACATCGACAACAGTAATAGCATAATGACGCCATTTAATGAATGGCTTTAAATTTGAGGCATTAGGTTTTCAGGGCAGGGAGGAGATTCGTTCGATCAATAGTCCAGGCATCCCGTTTCTTGTAATTGATACAATCGGGTCCGATTCGCCTGTTTAAAACCTTTCCCGCGTACACCAATCTGCAGCATAGGACAATTACAAATATTTTGTCAAAGAAAGGGAATCTTTTTATAAATGAAAGAATAATTGTTTGAATAAAGTTGAAAACATTGTGGCAAATGCAGAAATCTTGCTCTTTATGCATGGATTCTCCTTTTACAGGGTGGTTTCAAAGCTGTCTGCTGCAGGAACGCCAGAATGCGTCTGTGTTTTGAAAAGGGTTAAGAAATAGAACAGTGCAATAAATAATATCTTCTCGTTGTAGATAAGTACCTAATAAAACTCGGTATTATTATTATTATTATTATTATTATTATCATTAATAATATTATTAATATTTCTACTACGGAATGTCGTTTACAGTCGGGTCTTTTTATCATCTTAGAACCCTTTCCCACGAACAGATAATGCCGGTTTTTTTTGACGTGCATCTGAACTAGACCATTTCTTTTTTTAAAATAATCTGATAACAGAAGACATTTTTCATATTGAGCAATTTTTGATTTTGTCACAACGATTTTAAATCAATAAAATAATCAAAACATAACTAGACATTTCCGATATGTTTGCCTAGAAGTTTTAGAAGTAGTCCGACACAGATTTGTTGATTGTGGGTGAATAGTAAACAGATTTATTTGTTTCCGCAAAATCACGACACATAAACCATCTTATTGTCTGACGATCTATCATAATATTCCAGCTGAGGGAGGTAGTATAATGTCTCCCAATTTACAGAACTTTATATCAATCAGGCGTAAATGTAGAGTCAGTCGTCTGCTTGGAAAAAATCAGAGAAAAAATGTAATATTTGGGAATTTGAAACGGTTAGATAGGGATTTGAAAACGCTCTGGGAAACTGTTATATTACACGGTATGAAATATTGTTCCGTTTTTTAACCACAATGTTTTCAAAAAAATCGTCTGTTGCAGAGACATTTACGACATTCGTACGTGATGAGGAAAGGGAAAGATAACGACATCGATTTGTAACGAAAGATAGAAGACGCCGGTTATATCAACAGAAATGCAATATCTGTAGAATGTATCGGCATTTCTGCTAGAAGATTTATTTACAATAACAATATCGATCAAGCAACTTGTTGCAGCTGCAGAAAGAGACGTTTCCCAGCGGCGATTAACTGTCTACTTGAATTCAGAGCATAGACTCGTTAAACCTGATGTTTTATTAACAATGTAGGTTCTGATCATCATGTCATTGACCTCAGTTCTATCATAATCTGCACAAGTTGACGTAATCTTCTAACAAGCTTGTGTTAGTATAATATGTGAAAAGTGTAGATATTGATCAGAACGTGCGGATGCACAGTGTGATCTGGATCTGCACTGTTCACAAAAAGGCAGTTTGTACCGTCTACCATGCACGGGCTCAAATTATATAAACTAATATTAACCTGTATGTACTAAATTTCTATAATTTATAATGATTTTGGCGAGCTCAGTCGGTCACGACCATAGCTATTGATCAAGGGTCGCGAATTATCGAACACTGGCTTTCAGACACTTGTCAATGGCCATTTAGACCCCTCCCCCCTCCCATATTCGGCTGGATAGTCTATGTTGGAAGATAGACAGTTGCCACAGAGGAATTTCAGCTGGATTACTGGTGCTAGAAAGTCCGAGAACACATGGTTTGTTTGGTGAACTTTCCCACATACAAACGCTTTCAAACACTTCTGTATCAGATGAACAGACTTCACACTCCTCGCATTATAACGTAACATCAGTCATTTGTTTGGGATTAAAACATCCAAATATCCAGTATAATAAGTCGTCCTATTCAAGAGTTTGTGTGCCCAAATGCGACAACACGTCCTTTCAGAAATAACGTGATGCAATTTTTGCGCACCTGTTTTCAGGTCAGACAATTTTTTAGTGAACTAATTAACGTGAGTTTTAAATAACACAACAGCGAAAATAATATCAAACAAATTACTTAAAAAGTAGATATATGATATAATTGTGTTATATGAACCACACAAGGTAATTTCGGGGTATTTGTTGCATATGCCACTAGTGAAGTTTCGGGTCAGCCTGCGTGAATGTACGTACAATCTAGTCAGAGCATTTACTATGCAATATTGGACGTAAACTAGATGTTCCCATACGTGGTACGCCAATGAATCTTTAACTGGTGCCAAAACGGCAACCAAAGAAGACCCCTATTCTCGATATCCGCGTCTCAAATAATATTATTGTATTATCAAAAGGTCGTTCAGTGTCAATTACCTGTCAATCAAGGTACACAATAATCTATCAGAAGTGTTTAGATATCATTGCTGGTACTTTTCAGAATCTAATTGTGCCATGCCGCACGTTAGTCGATATTCGGTACGTGAAATGATTGACTTAGTGAGATGGATTTGTAGATTTTTTTTTTTTTTTTATCGTCGTTTGGATCTCAAGAGGCTTCAGAAAGGTCTGGATAACTTGACGACAAACAGGGAAGACGCTGATCAGACAGGGAGAAAGCACATCCATGGCATCACTTGCAAAGTTATCCATTTAGAACCAATATTAAGTCCCAGTTTTTCATATACCTGTACGTGGATAATTCCATTGTAGCTGGACAATATAACACTGATACAAACCTAACAGATATATTTACATAAATTATTCTGCTTATGGATCTTTTTCTTATTCTTTTTTTTTTTTTTATTATTATTATTATTATTATCATAAGTAGTCTCATCATGTGCAATTTCTCCTTTATTCAATAAAGAACATGTTCTTTATTTTTCCATATCTTTAGCTCAATGTTTTCTAAGTCGTTTTCTGCAGTATTGTTGTATGAGGGAATGGGTTTATACAGTGATACCAGTATATAGCGGCCCAGTTTACCGGTGAGGGCGGGAGGGGGTACTTGAATGTTTCACTGTACGTACTAAACGATACAACACGAGATAATGCCTCGTGTTTATGCCAATTAACACCAATAATCCGACCATAACCTGACCAACATGTGGGGTCTGGTCAGTTTCAGACTGGACAATAAACCTCGGTGATTGAAACCACATGGTACTTGGCTGGTCACCTGACATGGTATAGGTATACCTGAACCGCGTCAAGCGAAATGAGACCTTGTTGAAAACCCGTTGTTCGCGTCACGTTAAGATTTCACACAGCTTTCAACAATACTATGTATGTATCAGTTATATTCTGGCACCGTCACTTCGGTCGTAATGTTTATAAGATGTAAGTCTACTTCTTTATCTGTTACGTTATAACAGTCCTTTGCACATTAATTTTAGAATAGAATAGGGAAACATAAATTGCCTCGTCGCATATAGTTACGTGGTAAGAATATGCATCTTGGGAAGACGGTTTGTAGCGCACCAAATTGTCAAATATGACCTTAACCTTGTCCTTAACTTCTGATCTCATTTTTACAGAAAAAGGCTTACCCTGACCATTTTGAGGTTACCCTTTGACCGAGGTTAAAAAGGCTGGTATGGGCTATATGTCCTACACTGCTACACCCATAGTTGCAAATCATACTGCATACGTGCAACACGCGATGATGGTATTTCTCAAAACAATTAGATCACTGTACCTTTGAACTTGACCGACCTTAAAAGTTTAATTGCTAAATTTTAGGTCAGACTTTAAAGATATTGCGCTATGTTAGGCTAAAATGCCTATGCCTCCCAAAACTTCACAACATATCAAGGGCTTGGAGTGAAACAGTTTTAACTAAAATTGGTATTTTTTTACCAAGGTTAATCACCTCGCCATGAAGTCTTTATAAGCGTTAAATCATTTCTTTGGGTAAACAATGGAAATTTAGGTGCCATTGCTCGTTCTGAGCAATGGCACCTAAATTTGCATTGTTTACAAAGGGGTCAAAATTGTCCCTAAACCAGGGTTTTCAAAAGAGGTTTTCAGTTACAACCGTTTCACGCCAAGCCCTCGATACAGTTGTTTGACTACGAGTGCTGTTTAAGTCGACAACGGAGCAACAATCACCGCGAGCTTATTCTCATAACATAAAATATTGTTTCTCATTATCTTTAATTATCGGAGGTAATTTGTATGATAACAGAAGCGCGTTTGCAATTTCCCATGTTTACCTTCTTTACCCCAAAACATTTCATTAATATCCTTGCCCCACATACAACAAATCTTCAGCAGATGACTTTAAACATCTAGGAAAAATATGGGAACTCACTAGTGAATGTGAGATCAAATACTGAATACATTTGAAAACAATATGTTGCAATTTCTTCTTTTTTTCACATCGTTTTCAAAAATTGTCTGCTTGAGAGGCGTCAGAATACCGTGGTATGTGGGAAAGGGTAAAACATCGTGAACTCTCCTAGCTTTTCAAACTGTGAAATATCTGGTAAAATAAGCAACAGCTAACAATATCAGAAGGTTCGATAACTAGAGTAACCCGATATCTACCACTTAATACATTCCTTCTGTCTTAAATTCGAATTATGTGTTACCCAGAAGCAATCAACTGGTCAAATTATGCTTTTTAACAACATGGCGTTTTTAGTGCAATTAAGAAGACGAATTACGTACTTTATCTGTTATGTATCCAGATAAACTGCAACTAGTAACAAGTTGTCTTGTAAATAGTAATATACATATTTTCAATATTGAGCCAATGCATGTAAAAATGAGCGAGTAAACATCCAGATCAGCATGTGCATACACACTGGCTGATCAAGTTGTACGTTGTCCACATATTACTTACACATGCTTGTTACGATATTCTGTTAAGACTGAGCAGGTGGGCACTGTGATCAGACTGATCAGAAATACCAACTTATACATTTTAGCCGTCCCGCGAGAAAACCAACATTGTGGACTCTGCGTAGCGTATCGATCCGGATCAGCCTAAGCATGCCGCGCAGGCTAACCCGGACAGTCACTTATCGCCTCCTGTGGATTTTCTGTTTCATGTATCATTACTCTATACCATTATCCCCCTGAGACGGAATGTGTGGGCCCGGATTAGCCTGCGCGGACTGCGCAGACTGCGTAGGCTGATCTAGGTCGATACATTACGCAGAGGCCATACTGTGTGGTTTCTCGTGGAACGGCTCATTTCATTCACTGGCTCAGTATAACAGTTTTAATCCTTTCCCACATACAGACGCTTTCTGCAGCAGATAACTTTTGAAAACATAGTGACATTGACACACTATTTTCAACTTTGTTCAATGATTAAACTTTAATTTATAGAGGTTATCCTTATTTTTAACCAGACGTTTTCGAACTCGGCTGCAAATTTATTGTATGTGGGAAACGGTTAAATATATGTATATTTTTATTACACAATTTGTTCCGCGATTTGTGCCTGTAGGAAACTATTACTTCAAAGCGTGATTAAACGTAAAACATTACATTGAAGCTATTAGTAACCACGTATTCATGTTTTACCCAGAATTCCACTCAACAGCTGTATTATAACGATTCTGATGCAGTCGAGTTTTGATACTGTTTTGGTGATATGGTAAGCATTTTTTTTACATTTAATTGAAGACACCGTTCGATTTATTTGAATTGTAAAAACGATGAATTCCACTGAATTTCAGCAATGCAACGACGTTTCCTGGGTAAAATCATCGATTTAAATACAATATCCGCGAATATGAATACATTGAAGAAAGAAGCTTCATGTTCACTGTTAGCATTTTAGCAGTTTGTAGAATAGCCGGGCCTTAGTGCAAGTAAATTGTTGCACAAACTAGAATGAATATCTTTAGTACAGTATCAGCACTGAATTATAATATTCTCTCTTTTTACATAGTACCATTCCATTTACAACGTCCAACATACAACACGCTTGCAGCAGCCGACATTGAAAACATCTTGATAAAATATAGCAAATCCCAAAAATGAAAGCATAATTCTTGAATAGAATTGAAAACATTGTGGCAAAAGAAGAAACTTGTCATTGTGAGTATAAGGAACAACCTCGCCTTTTGCCAAAATATTTTCAACAATCGTCTGCTGCAGATGTGTCAACATGATTGTGCAAGTGACCTTCATGTAGGACACATTTCAGATTGTCAGAGATATCTTTTTAATTGTTTTGTGTTTTTCTTTTTACAAAAGAAAACCCTATGCAAGTAGACTCTAGATGTAAGTATTATTTAAAAGACCTAATTGTGTCAAGTTGTATCAAAACTTTTATATATCTCATGTTAGTATGATGTCCAAATTCATCGTTCTGTCTTGTATTTTGACATGATATGTGTCAATACACAAAGTCATGTTGATTTTTTATACTAGATTATGTTCACAGCCATGAGGTGAAATGCTCATTTCTGCTCCACATAGTTGATTATACTAGATTATGTTCACAGCCATAAGGTGAAATGCTCATTTCTGCTCCACATATAACCAACCTTACATTAACCCATTACTTCACACCGACGACATTTGACGCCTTCTGTTGCAGACGACTTTTGAAAACATTTCAATAAAAGGTGAAATTGCTCAAAACGAGCAATTTCATCTTTTATTGCAATATTTTCAACTCTTTATCAATATAAGTCTTTCAGTTTTCTAGATTTGTGAAATTGTTCGTCTGATGATTGTGAAGCAGACGACTTTTGAAAACATTGCAATAAAAGGTGAAATTGCTCAAAACCAGCAATTTCACCTTTTATTGCAATATTTTCAACTCTTTATCAATATAAATCTTTCAATTTTCTAGATTGGTGAAATTGTCGGTCTGATGATTGTAAAGCAGACGACCTATAAAAAGTCTTGTGAAGTAATGGGTTAACATGTATACTCCGACAGAGTTACATTACAAGTATGTACCTAACCATTTCTTCTATAGTTATATACAACAATCCAAAACGAAAGGTTAGCAGTTGTTCTATGCGATTGACCAATAACCTTTTAACCATAAAGATAACATAATGAGTTAATGATACATTTGTCAAGTTCCTATTTCCTATATAAATACTATAATGAATTTGGACGGGTCCAAATGTTGTTCGGGTATACTCGGTGTTGTATGGTGAGGTCAGTAGGGAGGTTGTAGTAGCAATTAACTCCCGAACACACACACACACACACACACACACACACACACACGTGTCTCTAATATTGCATCCAACTAGAAACATAGTTTGGTCTGGTGCATAATGGACTAGGGTTCTGTCCAAAATTGACCTGAATCTTGTTCTACCATTTTGCAAGTTTGCTATCCAACTAGAATCTCGATCTCCAATATTCTTGTTCAAAAGTTCCCATTCCAAAGTTCGTGATTGATTGCTTTTGTAGAGCTATTGTTGATATAAAAAACATAACGCTGATATTGGCCATTTAGTATTATTTACTTTAAAGGAAACCAACCGTAGAACATTAACAAACACTGTATTAAGATTAGGCTATACGTATGCACCTTCAGATCAGAATCCATTTTGTTTCTAAGAGAAAGTTTTTATGAAAATTCGCTTTCCCATTTTTAATTTCCACCAATTGAGTACAGCACATCTGAGAAGGCCTTTAGGCGGCAAGAGTATTGAAGCCATGGTAGATCGTCACAGACTACGATCAGATTGTGAGAGTAGACATGCAGAACTTTGTCTTCACGCAAACGCATTCTCAAGGGGTGGCTTTCGTATCAATCAGCCGGTTGTTTCGACAGTTAAATCTATTCTCTCATACACGTTTGAGCAGTTTCTGTTTTTCAAACAGTATTTTCACCATCCTTTGATACTTCTGATGTTTTGCATTACAAGTATTTCTTTCTCAACTCGTCATCCAAGTAGGGAGAGGTTTTAACACGGCACTCAGACAAACGAGTCCCGATCCCACATACAACAAATCTCCAGCAGACGAATATGAAAACATTTAGTCGAAAATACTGTAACTTTCTATAAATAAAAGAACAATTATTGAATAAAATTGAAATCATATTGGCAGAATGAGAAATTAATCATTATGAGCAATTTCTCTATTTGCCCCAATGTTTTCAAAAGTCGTCCGCTGCAGAGGCATCAGCAAGCGTCTGTTTATTGAAAAGGGTTTACAAGATAACAAGGTGCACGCTGCAGAGGCGATAGCAAGCGTCTGTTTATTGAAAAGGGTTTACAAGATAACAAGGTGCACGCTGCAGAGGCGTCAGCAAGCGTCTGTATATGGGAAAGAGTTAACAAGATAACAAGGTGCATGTAGAAATTAGCCTGAAGACTGCATGAATTATACTGAAATAAAAATAAACGATTATGACTCCAAGTACGCTGTAACGTTCAAACATCCGCTATAAAACTATTTTTTAAAGATGACCTAGAATAAAATCGCAGCCTGTTTGGGCTTATCAGACTTCTGTTTTTTGTTTTATCAAGATCAGAAGCATCCGAAACACACCCTCCGGATCATGGATTGTTTTAAATTTGAACCGCCGCACACATCAAAGTATCATAGGTATTTATTGCAGCAGACGGCTTTTTGAAAACACAGTGACAAAAGAAGAAATTGCTCAAAACGAGCAATTTCTTCTTTTGACACAATGTTTTCCACTTTTAGTCATAGGTTATCCATTCAATTATAGAGATTTTCTATTTTTCGACAAAATATGTTCAAAGTCGTCTGCGTAACGCACGATACATAGTCGCAGATACATACACCTGTACATCTGTCCTTTCTAACATGCTCTCAGTTCGGTGTGCATGCTTTAACCCTTTCCCTCATATAGATTTCTGACGCCTCTGCAGCAGACGGCTTTTTGAAAACATAGTGACAAAAGAAGAAATTGCACAAAACGTGCAATTTCTCCTTTTGCCACAATGTTTTCAACTTTTTGTCATAGGTTATCCATTCAATTATGGAGATTTTCTATGTTTTGACAAAATACGTTCAAAGTCGTCTGCTTCAGAATTGTCGTATGAGGGAAAGGGTTAAAGAAGGAAATAACCCCACTTTTTCGGTGACTTGGCGTACACTTTTTACGTTTAAAAATAGGAGGCGGAATCGCGGAAAAGACTGATAAGTAATCGATTTATCTCGGGGCAGAGTTAGAAAACTGTCAAAAGTTAAGTTTAAAATTCTTCAAACTTGACCCCGAGCCTCGTAAATCGCCGAGTAAATGATAGGTTTATTTTTTACAGACCAATCAAGATAGCACTATGTTAAAGTGTGGCATATACTTATGGGACACTTTCTCCTTTCTTTTTGCGGACTTGTTTGTTTATATTCTTTTTGTTAGTATGAAGTTTTTATTCCGCTTGCAAAAACTATTCAGTAATATCATTTTATGTCCTATGTAATTTTCCAGTATTACTGGTCCATTTATCCTGACACCAGCCAGTCATGGTAATGATCACAGCACAACCCTGAGCGCCAATAAAGGAATATATTGGTATGAACCGTCCGGGAATCGAACCCGCGATATCCCGCACTCAAGAGGCGGATGCTTTACCACTACACCATCGTTATTTCGGAATTTAAAGAAATTAAAACCTATCTTTTTTATTAAAAAGTTTGTCCAGGCTTTTATCAACATTACCCCCTATCCTGCTGAAATCCTGCAACTGGATTGTATATGCTTCTGAAATCCTGCAACTAGATTGTATATGCTTCTGAAATCCTGCAACTATATTGTATATGCTTCTGAAATCCTGCAACTATATTGTATATGCTTCTGAAATCCTGCAACTGGATTGTATATGCTTCTGAAATCCTGCAACTACATTGTATATGTTTCTGAAATCCTGCAACTGGATTGTATATGCTTCTGAAATCCTGCAACTGGATTGTATATGCTTTTGAAATCCTGCAACTGGATTGTATATGCTTCTGAAATCCTGCAACTGGAGTGTATATGCTTCTGAAATCCTGCAACTGGATTGTATATGCTTCTGAAATCCTGCAACTGGATTGTATATGCTTCTGAAATCCTGCAACTGGATTGTATATGCTTCTGAAATCCTGCAACTGGATTGTATACGCTTCTTTAACTCTTATCCACATACAACAAATCTGCAGCAGACGATTTTGAGAATGTCTCCTCAAAAACATAAAACATCCCTATTATTGTAGGTATACTTCGTTTTTAGCATTTTTCCCTTCTGTAACAATGTTTTCAAAAGTCGTCTGCTGCAGATACGTCAAAATGCGTCTATAAGTCTGAAAGGGTTAACTCTTTTCAACAAACAACAAATCTGCAGCAGACAAATTGATATTGTTTTCAAACACAAATATGAATATTGAACAGAGTTGAAAATATTGTGGTAAAAGCAAAATTGGCTCAATCTCACATTTTGCTACACTGTTTCAAAATTCGTGAGCTGAAAATGCTAGGTAGAGAAAGGGTTAACGTTATCGAGTAGTATTTGCTAATTACTGATACATGTGAAGTGAGCCAGACCAAGATAAGACTGGAATATCGTAAACGTTTTTTTTAAAACCGCATACATCATGATAAGAGTTAAATATTTGATAATATAATATGTGAAATTATTCTTTAAGAATCGGTGTTTGCTTTGGAAATAAAGTCTGAATAAAAATAAACCGCTATAGAAAAGGAACTATAATTCAGATCAGGGGCGTAGCTTGGCAATACTCAATGTGTAGGCCGTCTCGTGAAAAAAACAACATTGTGGACTCTGCGTAAAGTATCGACCCGGATCAGCCTAAGCATGCCACACAGGCGTAGCCGGATATACACTTTTCGCCTCCTGTGGATTTTCTGTTTCAGGAATCGCTGCTCTATTTATCCCTTCTGAGACGGAATGTGTCGGCCGGATCAGTCTGCGCGGACAGTGCAGGCTGCTGTGGTCGATACAGTACGCAGATGTGTATCGCTGCAGCTGCATTTTGGGGCATTTTTAGAAAAAATGTGTAGGCACTTGCCTACAGTGCCTCAAGGGAGCTACGCTCCTGCAGATAGACAGTTCAGAGCATAGTGGAAAAGGAGAAATCATTTTAATGTTCCATAACTTGAGTATCTCTTCCTTTATCTATTTTTATAATCTGGAAATTCTATCCGAACGAATATACATGGTCAGAACGTTTTAGTGGTCAGTATGTGTAGCTTTTAGATCTTATCAATCATTCCATGCTGAGGGGTTTGACCGTTTAACTGTTGTTTTATCCTAGTTGTCTTGCAATAATTTTGTAAAACTCAGACAGGAGCGCTAGACTGAAATTATTCGTAAGCAGACATTTCCCATTTCGACAGTGATCTTAATACAATGGCTAGCTTTTCAAAAGCAATAATGAATTACGAAGCACGATATACATAAATGAAATTTAGAAAATCACCCGACCATGTCGATAATTCAAAGTCGTTTCTGAATTCTCAAATGACTTTTCGGGAGTATTTTCCGAAGCCTCTGCAGCAGACGACTTTTGAAAACAATCTAAGAAAAGGTGAAATTTCTCAAAACGACTACTAATATCTCCTTTTGGCACAATGTTTTAACCTCTATTTAACAGTTATAGTTACATTTAAAAGGGATTTTCCACATTTGTGCAATGGTGCTATCAAAGTCGTCTGCTGCAAAGTTGTTGAATGCGGTAAAGGGTTTAAATACCATGGCAAGATGTCTTTATTTACTTGATGCGAAAAAACTTCAATTATATAAACAAATATAAACAAACTGATAATTGGAATGGGCATGTACCAATTGATCGTCGATACCAATCTAGGATAAACAAATACGGCATTTCAGAATTTGGAGTGTTTTATAAACATTTCAACATTAAACTTTGAAGAACAACTTTTAAGTAAATGTTGAATTGACCTTTTTGACATACAGTGAAAATATCATAATGCAAACATAAGCAATCGCTTACATTTAATCAATCACAACAGTTGTCAACAAGGATTACAAGAGTAACCTCCCTTTAGGCACTGTAGGCACGTGCTTTCACATCTTTTCTAAAAATGCCCCAAAATGCAGCTGCGGCGATACACATCTGCGTAATGTATCGACCAGATCAGCCTGCGCTGTACGCGCAGACTGATCCGGCCGACACATTCCGTCTAAGGGGGGATAGATAGAGTAGTGATTCCTGAAACAGAAAAATCCACAGGAGGCGAAAAGTGTATATCCGTGTACGCCTGTGTGGAATGCTTACGCTGATCCGGGTCGATACTTTACGCAGAGTCCACAATGTTGTTTTTCTCACGAGACGGCCTACACATTGATTATTGCCAAGCTACGCCCCTGAAGACCGTATTCTAAAGTTCATTATAGGATTTCAGGATTTGTCCTATTCTTGTGCATGTGTATATACATATGAGGAATTCGTTACATCTACGTACAGTGCAGTCTTGGATGAGCCTGTCTCATCAGAGCCGTCACCATACCTCTTCATGGCTACACATTACGGGGATGATTCACATGTTTTCACATTACTGGGATGGTACCCATGTTTCCAAGTAACGGGGATGGTACCCATGTTTCCACGTTACGGGGATGATTCACATGGTTCCAAATTACGGGGATAGTACTCATGTTTCCAAGTTCTGGGGATGGAACCCATTTTTCCACGTTACAGGGAAAGTACCCATATTTCCACATTACGGGGATGGTACCAATGTTTCCACGTTACGGGAATGGTACACATATCCTAACGTTACGGGGATAGTACCCACGTTTTCACGTTACGGGGATGGTAGCCATATTTCCACATTACGGAGATGGTACCCATGTGTCAACGTTACGGCGATAGTACCCACGTTTCAACGTTACGCCGATAGTTCCCACGTTTCAACGTTACGGCGATAGTACCCATGTTTCCACGTTACGGGAATGGTACACATATCCTAACGTTACGGGGATAGTACCCACGTTTTCACGTTACGGGGATGGTAGCCGCGTTTCAAAGTAACGGGGATGGTACCCATGTTTCCACGTTACGGCGATAGTATCCATGTTTCAACGTTACGGGGATGATACCCATGTTTTAACGTTACGGGGATAGTACCCATGTTTTAACGTTAAGGGGATGCCACCAATGTTTCCAAGTTACGGGAATGGTACACATACTTTCACGTTACGGGGATGGTACCCATGTTTTAACGTTACTGGGATGGTACCCACATTTCCACGTTACGGGGATGGTACCCATGTTAATCCTTAATCGCTAATTGCTGCTCATATACTTATAAACTTTTTACAGTCGTTCCTTTCTAAAAACAATATAAGGGGAAACTTTGGAGGAAAGATGAAATAAAACTTGATTCTAAGTCTAGTGATTCATTTTTATAGAACCAATATTCGTGTCTTATAGATTATATCTATCAAGACAACGACAGACAAAACTGAAAATCAACCCAATAAAGAACAACAAGCTATCATAAAACAAAACCATAAAATACCAAGAATTCAATCCAATCTTAGAGGGACTCACGAAAAACTAGGAATAAGAGAATCCATAAAACTGCTTTTAATCTTTTTTCTTATTTAACCACTATAGAAGGTGCTTACACAAAACTTTGTAGGAAAAGAAGTATTGCTTTTAACGTAAATATCCACTTTCTATTCTTCTTTTTAATGTTTAATTTTCAGTAGGAATAATTTACTTACTTGTCAGTGTGTCATTGTTTCATGAGACGAATACAATTTTGGAAGAGTACAAAAGAAGTAACTAACGGTAAGGATGTATGGGTGAAATAAAGGACACTGTATACCTTTCCCTCTGATGCAGACGACATAAGTGCCTCTACTGTGGACGATGTTTTGTAAAATACTGTGGGAAAAGAAGGAGAAATCGATCATAATAAACACATTCTCTTTGCCCACACAATGTTTTAACAAACGTTATTAGAAATAAACTACCAAATTTGAAATGATTGCGAATTTTTCGTAGGATGTTATCTCAAAGCAAACGATTTTTAAATATAATATAAGGGAATGCTTTAATGGGTTGAATTATCTCGGATATGTTTGTATGTTTAGGATACCATGTCCCATAGGAGTGTTTTGTACACATAACTCCAATTACATACGAGCCAATGCAAGAGAAAGGGTACACGTTTGCATTTCTGACCAGTGTAGGTTCAGATCATCCAGTGCATCGACTCAGTCTGGTCAGAATCTGCAGAATGTGACAGATTCTTCCACCCACCTTGTGAAAGTAATATGGGAACAGTCTATTCCCTTGATCAGAATGTGCGGATACACAGGCTGAGTTGGATATTTTATGTTCACAAAAGCCAAGTTGTATCTTGTCATACACTGGTTCATATATAAAATGCGTCTGACGTTTGATACAAGTCAATGCGAAAAGCCTCATTTGTCTTCCACTAATGGAATAACTGTCTATGTAGAAAAGCATACACCTGCTCGGAACGACTGTTGTGTGGAGTATTAGTGTGAACAACCCAGGAAACACATGGATAGGTGAACTGGCCGCCGTGATATGTCTGAAAGCTTGTTGATAACGGTGTTAAACCCCAATCAATCAATTAACCAACTATTGGGGGTCTTGTTAAAATCTCCGGTTTAGAATCGTTTAAAGCTACAATTGACGTTACACTAGTGTTGCCTCACTCAATAATGAATTATAAGCACTTTCTACTTTTGCCACAATTTTTTCAATTTTACTCAATAACTGTTCTTTTATTTATGTGTTCAAAGTTGTTTGCTATTTATTTTTTGTATGTGGGAAAGGGGTAAATATAATCGCCAATCTTGTCATATACTCGAAACGCGAAGTGTCGAATTATCATGGTCGACATTTAAAAATATCAATTAATTTATGAATTATTAATCAAAAACAAAAGATGAATAATGTTTTATTTATGCTTATTGATTATATCTCCTTACACCATCCGTATCCCAGCTTAACCCTTTCCCTCATACGACAATTCTGCAGCAGACGACTTTGAACATATTTTGTCAAAAAATAGAAATCTCTTTAATTGAATGGATAACCTATGACTAAAAGTGGAAAACATTGTAGCAAAAGGAGAAATTGCTCGTTTTGAGCAATTTCTTCTTTAGTCACTATGTTTTCAAAAAGATGTCTGCTGTAGAAGCGTAAAGAAAGCGTCTATATGAGGGAAAGGGTTAACAAACGGTTGAACAATATAACGTTTGGTGTGATTCGACATTTGGATGGCATGCTTTCTGACTGACTTGTCGTACGCAGATCGACGTATCTTACATTGGAGTTTATAAATTATAATACATGCATTCATATATTGGTTTTGTGATTTGTTTGGTTGTTTGTATGGTGTTTTTCGCCGCTTTCAACAAACTTTCACTTGTGTCACTGCGTTACCGAATCAAGTTACCAGTACTAATGGTCCATTTATTCTGACAACAGCGAGTCAGCCGTAATGATAACCACACAACCCTGAGCGCCATGGATGGAAGGCCATGCCTTCAAGTCTTAAGCCTTTGTTAGGACCCGGCCGGGAGTCGAACCCGCTAGCGCCAGCACTCGAGACGGACGCTCTACAACTACGCCACCAATGTTGTCTGGTATATAGCTCTAGTATAGATCTACTACGACACAAGAAACACTCCATTGTCACGAAAGCACACACCATCGTGTCGGCCCCTGGTTCCAGTTTAAGTAAGCAGATCTTCAAAGCGAAAAGGTCAAAGTGATTGTTTATTGTAATGTATAGATAGACAGCTATTAGATGTAAAGATCACTGACCGCCATAGATATCGATCTTGGACGGTTCTACAGACCTAGTCGCACCATATAAGTCAAATTAGGAATACAGCTTTTGGACTAATCATGTAATTGTGGGAACAGACTGACTGTCGGAATATATTACAACGTATTACATGCTGACTATCAATCTTCCCCTTCCCCTTTCTGTGTAAAACAAATCTGCAGCAGACGGCTTTGAAAACATCTAGGTAAAACAATGAACAATCTATATACATATATAAATGTATGATAATTAAAAAGAGTTGAAAACTGTGTGGCTAAAGAACTTGCTCATTATAAGCAATTACTCCTTTTGTCACAGAGTTTTCAAAAGTCTTCTGCTGCAAATGTTTCTTCAATCGGGAAAGGTTTACAAGACTAGCCAAATAAAAATGCAATATCTAATCTGTTTCAGACGCATTATCAGTGGTGTGTATCATCAAAAACACCGTTAAAACTAAATGCAATAACAAATCATGGCGCAAGGAGTACACATGGACGGATATTTAGAGTTATTCAACAAAGGTTATATTTACAGAGCAGTTTGATGTGATGTCAGTTTTTATACAACAACATAATCAGCAAAACAGTCTGCATCATTTCCGACATTCTGTGAAATTTGGTTTGATGAAACCGATGAGTTTCGAAACTTTGGAAGTTTTCTGCGAATTTAATCAAATTCCTCCCACGTGTAATCATGCATTGTTTATTTTAGTTGTTTAGAAACAATTCTGCGCGTTTGTAATAGAAACAGGAAGAAGACAGGGTGAAGACCAACACGTTAAATCTTCCCTACACGAAGACTTAGTTCGAAGCTCTTGCAGCAGCCGACTACTGAACACGTTAACCCTTTACATCATACAATAAATCTGCAGCAGACGACTTTGAACATATTTTGTAAAAAAATAGAAAATCTCTATAATTGAATGGATAACCTATGACTAAAAGTGGAAAACATTGTGACAAAAAGAGAAATTACTCGTTTTGAGCAATTTCTTCTTTTGTCACTATGTTTTCAAAAAGCCGTGTAACGACTAACGATACCATTTAACCAATCAAATTAAAGCTACCCCACAGTAGCTGTACTTTGTTTCGTACACGTGCTTCTTCAAAGTACTAGCTGCAATTTGATTGGTCAATTTGCTGCCGTTACCTAACGTTACAATTAACTGAACTCTCTGTCGGTATTGTAATTCTTATTGAATGATCATTGAGACATATTCATTATATGTCAGTGGAATTAATAGCATTGCGTTTCATTCATGAATGTCAGAAGAATTCCAAGCATTACATTTCATGAATTTGACCTCTTTCCTGTTGCGACTTTTATATATTACTTTATTCTGTATAATGAAACACAACGTTAAAACAATTGTCCTTTCTACGAAACCAATCGTGAAAATAGGACTGGATTTGTGATGGTTTTGAGCTATTTTCAAAATTGACTGTTTGTGAAGTGTTATCTTGCATGCACATCATGTTTTTTTTTATGTTTTAGAATTGTGCTTAACAATACCATGAGAGGTCTCGTTTATCGAGTTAGAATAGCATGTCAATTATGATATAGATTGATTAATAACGAAGCTGACATTTCGTGTTTATTCCACAAGTCACTGTTGTATGTCAAATTACAGGTCCAGTTTACCGCCTGTATAAAATGCCAACACAACCAATTTTGATTCGTTGTTATATAAAGCTATTTAGGGAAGTTTTAACTGTTAATTAAATGGATTTCAGGTTAGCAAATAATCTACATTTGTATCTACATGTTTTAAGTTTTCCAACATTAAAACTCGTCTAATTATCTAGTTTTTTTTCTTTTACCAGACATGACACTATTTGAACTAAGCAAAGGCACCATCAAGACGCACACTCTTACCAGGTTTTAATTAAATTTGGTATATAACCTATATTTCTTTTTTACCGGACATGACCCATATGCGAACCTTTTCTAAATATCATCAAGACAAACATCCAAAAATAAAGAGATGCGACCTCTTGTTTGTCCACAACAGTTCTAAAATGTCGTCTCGTGCTTTTCCCCCCCAGGATATAACCTTTATTTAAACAACGAAGACAAATCAGTCTGTCAAGTTTGATAAAAATTAGATGATAAATGTGTCATATAGAGTTTTAACAAGAAACGTGTTCATGGCAGACGTACGAATGACAGATAAAGGGGGTTCCTATAACTCGTTCTCAGGTGACATTATTGCGATTAATCACAGTGAAGTCTACGTGCGTCATCATCATTCGCCTATATATTAATTGAGCCGCTCCACGAGAAAACCATCATTGTGGAATCTGCGTAAAGTATCGACCCGGATCAGCCTAAGCATGCCGCGCAAGCTAACCCGGACAGACACTGTTAGCCTCCTGTGCATTTTCTGTTTCAAGAATTATTACGCTATATCTACATCCCCCTGAAAGGAATTGTCGGCCCGGATTAGCCTCCACGGACTGCGCAGGCCGATCTGTGTCGATACATTACGCAGATACCATACTGTTGGTTCTCTCGTGTGACGGCTCATTTATATTGAGAACATTCATAAACTTAGAATCGGAGGTAAAGCGAGAACTGAATTCAAAATGTTTTCACTTAAATAGCAAGTTTTATACGTCGGGTTAATACAAAGAGATTATGAATACTTAAAAGATTTATCAATATTTCCCCTTCAGACTATA
Source organism: Serripes groenlandicus (assembly GCA_031761405.1). Classification (NCBI taxonomy): domain Eukaryota; kingdom Metazoa; phylum Mollusca; class Bivalvia; order Cardiida; family Cardiidae; genus Serripes; species Serripes groenlandicus. Next base: position 14,333,252 of record JASEVX010000005.1, on the reverse strand, counting down.
GGTATTGACGTAAAACAAACTTCCTACACTAACAGAGATGAGCATTGTACGTGTTAACCATGCTGTATCTGGTGCGCCATATGTTTTACCTGCCTTTCTTTGTTTGTTAACTGGATTTTCACGGAACATTTAAACGGCAATCGGATCACCTCGTCTAAACTTGTGCACTCATTTTCCGTAAAATGCCGAATCACACGCGGAGAGTTACATCGATGTTTTCCTCTCGTTCTGGTTGTAAAGAGGTAAAACGCCTTTTTACAGTCACGGAGATGAGGACATATTAATTATGTTTTGTCTTGTGATACCATATGCTATACCAGGCCTCCTTTGTTTGTTGCACAGCTCTGCGCTCAAAAGACACTGAAAACAAATGTTTCGCAAACACCAAGCATGTTTCCGTGTTTTCCTTGAAATCCGACTTCGTTTCGCTGGTTCTAAATTTGGTTTTCGTATATATATATATATATATATATATATATAATATTAACCCTTTCCCTCATACGACAATTCTGCAGCAGACGACTTTGAACGTATTTTGTCAAAACATAGAAAATCTCGATAATTGAATGGATAACCTATGACAAAAAGTGGAAAACATTGTGGCAAAAGGAGAAATTGCACGCTTTGTGCAATTTCTTCTTTTGTCACTATGTTTTCAAAAAGCCGTCTGCTGCAGAGGCGTCAGAAAGCGTCAAAAGTCACGTGTATAAAGGTAAGGGTTACTAAACAGGTAGAATGAGGGTTAGACAATGTTTATTGATTTTCGGTGTAAGTGTCTGTTTCAAGCTAGTGAAGCGTGTTTGATTCATATTTAAGTGTTTTTAATTTAATTAGTTAAATCGATCGATAAAGATTCTGACTTTAGTCGATACGCAACAAAACAGTCCAACAGATGTTGTTGTTTTTTATAACAATGGAATATCTGGCTATATTTAGAGAAAGACCTCGGGCGTACACGAACGGACTGTTTTGAGTGCAATCGAGCAGTGTTGGTTTCAATGATACAAACGGCATTTGAAGCATCAGCAGAAAAACGCTTTTAAATGTAATTGTTGGAAAATGGGAAACTGCTCAAAGACAGGCCATCATACATCGTGGTTAAAAGTACTTTCTGGTCATATTGAAATCGTGGCATTTAGCGAAAGAAGTAATTACCCCAAAAAAATATTTCCCACACATTGAACCTTTCCCTCGTACAACAAATTTGCAGCAGACGACTTTGAATACATCTAAGCAAAATAGAGAAAATCTAAATAACTTAAAAAACAATAAAAAGTATTGTTGACTAAAGTTGAACACATTGTGACAAATGGAGAAATTCCTCATCATAAACAATTTCTACTTTTGTCATAATGTTTTCGAAAATTGTCGGCTTCAGAATTTGGCAGTATGTGTGTATATGAAGATTCGTGTAATGATAGAAACAGTTCTTTAGAAGAATTGCGATGCATTAAGAATGTTATAGGCTCTGATAAGACTTCATATGTGTGCATGTTGATCTGGATCTACAATGTTCGGCAACAGAACGGCCACCCTAGCCTGAGGTTTGACACAAAACACGATAATACGAAGATACGCCGATAAAGTATCCAGTATCATTGTCCTTAGACATTAACGGTTCACAAAAGTCAAACAACCCCAGATGTTATGTTACAATTTATACGATGATAGGGACCGCATCGCCTGTCAAATCATTTATTCGTCATTCGATATTGCAGTTTATCTTTTCTGCTTTTTTTGTAAGTTTCTATAATTTCTCCTTAATCTGTTTAAACGCGCCATTAACACTGTCAATACACGCGAGCTGTTGTAACGTAATATTTCAAAGTAGTGAACGTACTAAATGTGAAATTGCGATTTGTTTAAGCAATGATCGTGAACACGAGAGACTATGAGGTTGAGAAGTGGTGCGCAGTAACGTTTATTTAACAAGAGGACCACCGGGTCCTGTTTCGCTTATATATGTCACTTAATACAACATCAACATTTGCAGGACATTAAATCATTCTAGTTGATCAAAGCCATTTTTTCGTTGCTAACTTGGAGGAATCTGTAATAAAACATTTTAACCGATTTTCATATACAGCAATTCTGGGGCTATATGTATATGTAGATGGATTTGATTATTTGCTACCTTGAAATGATTATAATTAACGAAAAGGATGTCAATCCATGAACTGTTAGTTCGAACCTCAATTCGTCCACAATTCTTTCAGACGTTTGACATAAGCCACTCTGGCAAGCGTCATTCGTCTTCCTCCAATGGGAGAAACTCTATGTGGAAAATCAGACAGTTGCTTGATAAGTCTGTTGTGTGCAGTACTGGCATGAAAACACCAGAAATCACACGGGTAGGTGAACTGGCCATTTTTCTATGACTGTTAAAGTGTTGAAACCGCGTTAAACTTCAATCAGGCAATACAGTTACAGAGAGTTGCCTACAAGGAAGGAACTCACAACGAGTTTCACGCCGTTTTCAATGGAATTTCAGGTATATGACGGCGATCAGTTCACGTAACTGAGTGTATTATGGCTGTCTGGTATCTGTACTCTACAAAACATTCTTTCCAGGTACATGTTATAGAAAAACCAACCTCCTGAGAATACTTTTAAAACCTGAAAGAAAATTGATCTATTTGCACATCTATAATATGTGATCTAAGTGTACAGATTCTGAAAGGCTTCTTGTTGTTTCTTGGACTTATAAGCGAACTTTATATCCAGCTCGGACTGCGTGGATGTATCTTCATTGGTCGCAAATTATCTATTGTTGAATAACCTTTGCGGAACATACAAAATAGAAAACACAATAACCGCAGAGATATTTTAACAAATGAAATTTCATTCAAATAATCTTCGGTGAAAGCTATATGTCTAAATCTATCGATTTCAATGAAACCGAATTTAAGATGTGTGGTTCAATGATATGAATGAAACTGACAGCAGTCACGTGTCAACGGTGCACGATTTCAATGACGCAGCCGATAGAATTACGTTTATCTTTAACCATTTCTCACATACAGACGCTTTCTGACATCTCTGCAAATTGCGACTTTTCAGAACATAATGGCAAAATGAGACATTGCTTTTATTTAGCTATTTCTCCATTTGTCACAAAGTTTTCATACCTATTCCATAATTTAACTTTTATTTACAGGCACTTTTCATATTTTTTCTATATTGTTTCTTAGTTGTTTTCCTCTGATGTTGGAAAGGTTTAATAAAGGACAGATTTCGAATAATTCATATGTAACGAAAATTAATAAAACAATTGTCCATAACATGTACTTAGAATTGCTTTCAAATTACAATTGTAAATCGAACGTTAATCCTTTCGTTTCCAGGGGCGTAGCTCCCTTTAGGCACTGTAGGCACGTGCCTACACATTCTTTTCTCAAAATGCCCTAATATGCAGCTGCGGCGATAGACACTGCGTAATGTATCGGCCGACACATTCCGTCTAAGGGGGGGGGGGGGGGGGGGGGGGGGGGGGAATACATAGAGTAGTGATTCCTGAAACAGAAAATCCACAGGAGGCGAAAAGTGTATATCCGGGTACGCCTGTGTGGTATGCTTAGGCTGATCCGGGTCGATACTTTACGCAGAGTCCACTATATTGATTTTCTCACGAGAAGGCCTACACATTGATTATTGCCAAGCTACGCCCCTGGCTTCTTTGGAGTTCTGTTTGCGGCAAAATAGTTTACATACACGGAATAGAGCAGAAAAGAACAAATGACTCACACTGTGGCGATTTAACGGTGTTTAATGGGTAAAAGGTTAATTTCGTATTCGAAAGTCAATTGAAGCCTATAAACGGATGTCAATTTATTCCCACGATTACACAATTTAGTTCCACGTAACCGCGTGTTTCATTAACCCTTTACAGTATGCAGGCTCTTTCTGACGTTTCTGTGGCAGACCACGTTTTAAAACATTGTGTCAAAAACAGAAATTGCTCATAATTAACAATTTCTCCCGTTCCCGCGATGTTATCAAATTTATTCAATAATGATTCTTCTTTCATTTATAGAGTTTCCATATTTTGACTTAAATGTTTTCAAAGTCGTCTGCTGCAGATTTGTTGTATGTAGGAAGGGGTTAGGTTGTATCTTTTGCAACACTGCTTCCAATTGTCGTCTGCTGCTGATGTGTCAACATGCGTTTGTAGATGGGGAAGGGGTTTAGTGCGGGATAATGGTTTTGTCTTTCCCCAACGTAAACGTACGGTACCGAACGAATAGGTTTCAAACGTAATTTATCAGTAATCCGGTTATTAAGTCTAACCACCTGTCAGTTGCACGCTAGAGAAATATACATCAGGTCAGGTATATATATCATGTTTCTAGTTCATGTTTATTTTCTATTACTTTTGAAAGTTTGAATCATCACCTGGGAAATCACTAACACGCTCTCATTGAGGAATTTATTTGGTAGGATGTTCAACGCCGCTGTCAATAATGTGTCTGTTATTTCACAGCGTTTCCTGTCTTAGTTACCCATTGGTCCTTTTATCCTGACACAGCGAGTCAGTTGCAATGTTGACCCTACCAATCTTGAGCACCAAGAAGGGAACATTCAACTTTAACGTTTCCCAGGGGCGTAGCTTTGCAATACTCAATGTGTAGGCCGTCTCGTGAGAAAAATCAACATTGTGGACTCTGTGTAAAGTATCGACTCGGATCAGCCTAAGCATGCCACACAGGCCTACCTCGGATAGACACTTTTCGCCTCCTGTGGATTTTCTGTTTCAGGAATAACTACTCTATACATCTATCCCCCTAAGACGGAATGTGTCGGCCGGATCAGTCTGCGCGGACAGCGCAGGCTGATCTGGTCGATACATTACGCATATGTCTATCGCCGCAGCTGCATACAGTGCCTTAAGGGAGTTACACCCCTGTTTCCCATTGAGCAAAACATCTACAAAAGTAATTCCGTTATTTCAAGTTTCATGTCACACTGATTATTGCAAACTAAAAAAAACGTCAATCGTAAACGAACAATAGTAATTATTATGCATTAACTGAAGCTGATATTTCCAGATGATACATTTCGTGAGCTCTTCTGAAAGAAATGTTCAATTTTAATTGACAATACGCTCGGAGACATATGAGGTTTTTTTTTATGCCATATAATGAAAACCAATCTTTCCACATTTTGAACCAGTGTAAAATAAGATAAGCGTGCACATCTGCACAGTATAATCTGTACATGTAGCCTATATATCGTAAAGCACTCTCAGAGGCTCCCGAGAAACTTCTAGTAAAAAGTATATATTGGCATAAGATACAATTGTGATAGAACTGGTCTTTATCTACACATGTCCCGCATAACATAAGGTTTTGTTTTGGAGTACTGCAAAACTATTCCTAATTCTTTCTAAAATATTTCGTCTCAGTTGCAGCAGACAACTTTTGAACACATTTTGGCAAAAGGGAAAATTGCTAATAATGAGCAATGTCTGCTTTTGCCACAATGTTTTCAACTGTATTCGATGATTTTATAATTTATAAATAGTTACCATATACATGCTTGGACGATTTTTAAAGACGTCTACTGCAGACTTTGTTTCACAGCTGAATCTACAGCTCTTCAACTTGTACAACCCGAGTTTGCGTCAGCTGGGTGGTATTGAGCAATTATGATTGATCTGTATCTAGTAATTGCATGCTCCTAACAGTATCACAGAAAACGGTATGTTTTGTTTGGTTTTTATGGTGTTTGACACCGCTTTCAACATTATTCAGTTATATAAGGGCGTTTCGTGCGTAAATTACAAGTTCTACTCGTTCATTTATCCCGTCACCAGCGAGTCGTAATGCTAGCCCCACAACCCTGAGTGCCAAGCAGGGAAAGCCATTACTACCATTTTAAAGTCATTGGTATGACACGGCCGGTGATCGAAACATCGCTCTACCACCGCCGTTGCGTTTCAAAAGGGAACAGTAGTTCATATGGGTGTCTACGATTCTAGTTTATCTGACATAAGTTACATCGGAGCACAGGCATCCGAATTTTCATTTGAGATCCAGGGTGGAATGCCCCAAATGTTTTCATACGAAATCATTACGGTCATTATTATTGTAGCATATGGACACTTTAGGGAGACTTTTTGTAGTATGTTAACCCTTTCCCTCATGTAGACGCTGACGCTGACGCCTATTCTGCAGACGGCTATTTTAAAACATAGTGACAAAAGAAGAAATTGCACAAAACGTGCACTTTCTCCTTTTGCCACAATGTTTTCCACTTTTAGTCATAGATTATCCATTCAATTATAGAGATTTTCTATTTTTTGACAAAATATGTTCAAAGTCGTCTGCTGCAGAATTGTCGTATGAGGGAAAGGGTTAACGAGGTATTGTGTGGTTTTTTTTCCATTGTTTTCTTAAATGAAAACTCGGACGCCTGTTATCGGAGTCTGCACTTTTCACAAGCATAAGTGTATGCACCTGTTTATCTGAGTCACGGTCCATACGGTGGAATAGATAAGGAGGTGTACATTGGTCTTTATTCTACACAAGTTCTCTCTCATTCTGCATTACTCAAGGTGGCACCCAACTAAATCGTCTCACTGAGAGAGTACCCACAATTAGGGTTTGGGCATCAAATAAGGATTAAGATATAAAAATGCCCCTTATTTAAAGCGCTCTGTACATGAGATAATCAATAAGCAATAAACACGAGAAATATAACATATTACCGTAGAGTATGCTAAATAAATAGACAAAGATCAGATTGCGTCTATATGAACACCACTGATCTCAGCCCACACTGCTCCTCTCCATCGATTTTTAATTCATATGGGACCGTAATACAGTGTTAAAAAAAGGTTTACAGAAAACATTTGGTATTGACTCTTATCGCGGTTCTACTCACATTGTTTAAATTAAGGGGAGGATGGAAGGGGTTCCCCGAACATGATATGATTGGATAAGTTTACAAGTAAATATATTTAACCCTATCCCACTCGCACACGTTTTTTGACGCAGCAGGCGACTTTTGTAAACAAGTTTTCACCTCTATTCTAAAACTAAAGAAGTATATCGATACATTTATGGAGATTTTCATACTTTTACTGTATAGTTGTTTAGTGAGAGAAAATATTAACCCTTTCCCTCAAATAGACGCTTTCTGACGCCTCTGCAGCAGACGGCCTTTTGAAAACATGGCGACAAAATAAGAAATTGCTCAATACGAGCAATTTCTCCTTTTGCCAAAATGTTTTTCATCTATTTTCAGTAAATATATCTACATTTATATAGTTATTCTACATTTTGGCTATATATGTTTTCAAAGTCGTCTGCTGCAGATTTCTTGAATGTGGAAAAGTGTTAATTCGTGTCTTTACGACGTTACGTGTTACGTTCATGTTCTGTCGTGCACACGGGTATGTATTAGTTACCATTTTTGTGGCGATTGGTTGACAATCGCCACAGTGCTACCAAAACAACAACAACGAAAAAAAATTTATATAGTCGTATTTGAACAATCGGTTGGATATTTCTGCAAAGGCAATTTACTCACTTCCGTTAAACCGCCATATATATATATAGTTCCATCAGTGATGCAGGCACACGATTAATAATGATAATGTTAGTGCTACTTTGATACCGGATTGGTACTAATATTTGAGATTTATCGAGAAAATATCTAAATAGAGTTAAACTATTTACATATTATCTTTCTTCATGTTTGGGCAGATAATAAATATCATCGGGCGTCTTGGGTACGCTATGCAGAGTATCATGATACTCCTGTGCCTCGTTTTATTTTTACTGTAGTCAACCGTAACCTTTTGACCTTTAACCTGATTCGGCAGGAGTTGGTTGTACTCTGATTATCTTCGTCATGATTTGGCAGATAATAAATATCATTGCGCGTTCTGCCTTGCAAATAACGACAACTCTGGTGATACTCAAATCTGGAAATTCCAAAAGGTTCTATAAATAGCTCGCGAGACCAAAAACCAGAAAAGCTTGTAAATCTCAATATTATAAACGCTTTATTTTGTACTTGTTTAAATACATGAAAGCGTCTAGATAATAAGACTGGTTTACAAAGGTTTAAAGGACACACGATGGCAGTGTGTACACACGTTATGTTTACACGTCTGCACGTTCTAGAGTCAATTAGCAATCAATGCTGACAGTGTAGCCTAATTGAGTTTGAAGATCTAGCATTATTATATATGCCTATATTTTCATAAATTAAACAGTTTGGCAAATAGTGAAATTGTGCTTTTGGAGCATGTTTTGTGTTTGTTTTTGCACTCACATTATTCGAAGCAGTTTAACAACCTCAGAGACATATAAATACACTGTGACAACCCTCAATCATGCAATGTGAAGGGACTAAATTGAACAGACCTGTTTAATATCGGACATAATTGAAACAAACACCAAACTAATGGATACTGTTTTCTCTCCTTTCTTTAGTCATTTCTAAAGTGTAAAATATATTTTATCTTAATATGGCCTAACGACCTGGTGATAAACATGTGATTACCCAAACAATTTAGATTACAAATAGTCATTCTAATGAGCTAAAACGGTAGTCTATCGAATACCAACTAGATTTTTCATAACTTTGGAATGGCCTAATTTTGAACACATCATGACCAATTTCAGAACGTAACTAAATAATCACCAAGACAACATTCTGGCAAACTAACATTATTCTACTGTCAAAAGATGCAGGGTTGATACATTCTCAAATATACCCGCACCAGAGTCATCGCAAGCCCCACACCGATATACTGCTTGTTACTTTGCAGGATTTTCCATACGATCGCCACTACAGTGCCATTGGCGCTTTGATTCTATAGAGTATATTTCTAGATCTTAAGTTTCAATTCACAACAATAATTAAAACACGCCCTTTCCTTGGAACAAACAACCTTTTACGGCGCTCCAGTAGAAGATTGACGAAACATATTACGGAAAGGGGGGAAATTGCTAAAAAAACCTACTCAATTTCTGTATCACTGCAGCAAACGTATTCATAGAACGCCATTTTGTTTCGCTTTGCATGCTTAATAAACATTTTGAATATAAATTTATCATATTTACGAAGGTTGTTCTAAAATAACGTGAACTGAATCAAATACTCACTAACTTAGGATTCTATCGTGAGAAATCACATCGTCACACATGGAACGAAATGAAACATTGCCTCGGTAGTTGAGACACAATTTAGTCATTATTTTTAAAAGTATAGCTTACTTTGATATAGCTTACTTTGATATATATCTTTACGTGAAAGTTTAATGGAAAGATTTAAATGCAAGGGATGACGAGGGTTGTTAAAGAAACAAAACATCTTCTTTCCAAACCGCAAATATGTCCAATACCCATAACCAGATAGATGAAGTAATCAATCTAGTACGGTTTTTATGACACGTTTTCCTTCAGAAAGCAAACGAGTTAGTTCATCCCAGAGCGTTCAGTAAAACTGTTTGCGAGATAAACAGGTTTACTGAACAGGGGACGAGTCAAGCAACTTTAACTAAGTTAAGCCCCCTTTCCCACATACAAAAAATCTGTAGCAGACGACCTGGAAAACACATGGGAAAAGAGTTAAAAAAACAAAAAACATTGTGGCAACGGAGAAATTGCTCATGATGATTAATTTATCCTTTTATCACAATGCTTTCAATAGTCGCCTGCTGCAGACGCGTCTTTATGTGGTTATGCCATTAACCCTTTCCCTCATAAAGATGCATTCTGACGCCTCTGCAGCAGGCGATTTTTAAAAGCATTGTGACAAAAGGAGAAATTACTCAAAACGAGCAATTTCTTCTTTTGCCATAATGTTTTCAACTTTATTCAGTAATTATACCTTCATTTATGGGGATTTCTATGTTTTTGCCTTGATGTCGTCTGCTGCAGATTTGTTATATGAGGAAAAGGGTAAAGGGTTAAGTGGAAAAAACAGTGGTTAGAAATGACCTATCCTGATCACTTTGATTCTCGTAAAGATAAGAACTATATGATCATTGTAACTTCAAAGGTTTAAAATAATGTTTATATTGACGTTGATGTCTTATATTGGTGAGATTTATATCATTTATTAATATATAAAGGTGTGTACATCGGAAATCGTGTACCTGTTGTTAAATTAAGTGCATTTTTTATAACTTGTGTATTACAAATAACAAGCTGTGTTTCTGTGGTGTTTTACACTACTTTCAACATTGATATCACTGCGTTTCCTGGGTAATATACCAGTGCTATTGGTCCATTATTCCTGACACAAGCTAGTCAGTCACAACGACTAACCCCATAATCAATTTCTCATTTTGCCACAACATTTTTTGCTTAATTCAATAATCATGTTTTCAGTTTATAAAAGGAGAGTTTCTCATATATTTTATTTCAAAGTCGTCTGCTGAAGATGTGTTGTATATGGGAAAGGGTTATACAATGTCAAAACGTGATGTGTGATAACGCCCTCCTTTCTCACGCCAGTGTTCTGTATTTAACAAGCAACTAGTACAAAGGGAGGTGTAACAACATGTGTTACCAAAGAACATGTTGCAGAGCGAGGGGGGGATTTTAAAACAAAAAGACAAAACATATTAGTGTTGAAACACGTTGAATAATTTATCGAATGATGTTATCACATTAATTGAGGTAAAACCAAGACGCTTTTTTCGAAGACAAAAGCTTCTGAATAAAAAAGTGAAATGTATGTTCGGTGGATACCTGATGTTTTATATGCAGAAAAAATAACTACTTTTGTCAGATTATTTTATAGGACGTGTCTTTAGCAGCTAATAGCTCTTATTCTCAGTTAGATAATTCATTTGAGTACCAACGGTACAGGGTTCTGTGGAGAAGTTTAGACAATGAAGAAATCCCTCTTTGTAGACGAATTCAAAATACTTTTGTATTTCTGATATTTGGGTTTCGAGTGATTATTACAGTCTCGATGGTGGTTTGATTTAATTTGTTTGTTTAACTGTTGTTTTACACCGCATTCAGTTTTATCACGGCGTTTCCCGGTTAAGTTACCAGTGCTTTTGGTCAGTTTTAACCCAACACCAGACGTAATGCCTACCCCACAATCCTGATCGTCAAGTAGTGAAAGCCATTTTTTCCATTCTAAAGCCTGGTAAGACCCGCCCGAGGATCGAACCTGCGTTCCCTCGCACCCGAGGCAGACCCTCTACCACTTGACTTTAAGGCTGTCTAACGAAGTGTTTCAGAGCAGCCGCATCGAAAGACTTTAAAAAGTGTAGAAGTGGCCCCTTGGCGCTTTGACAGTTTTGCGGAGATATCATTACGATGGCATGCACTGGTTTTAGGATCAACCTACCAGTAGTGGGCATACACGCATCAGTGTTTCCAAACAACAGGCTGTTTGTCCACATAAACTGTTAGCCCATTGATGAAAGACGACTGCCGCTTATCCAATTGGCTTTCGTCAAACGTCGGAAAGAATGTAAGCCGAGTTGGGGTTTGAACTCAAAACCCACCGCGTCGCTAAGACTGAGCTATCGGGGATCGGCAAATTATATGTGGGAAAGGTTTAAGTGATTACACAACTAAGAGTCCCTATCTTAGACCACTTGCCGATGGTTATCAGGCCTGGTCTATTTACAGACCTCGACTCAAAGCGGCATCCTGTTGACTTTATATTGCAGAGTTTATCTGTTTTAGTGCCCTCCTCCCTGTCAGTGTGCGATAAAGATAGATATATCAGTCCGTAATGTTACACTCTTTATGTGTGTCATGTAACTCAGCCGGATGTGTCACATAACATAGTTCTTGTAACCATTTCCAACATACATACAACACATCTGCAGCAGACTACTTTTTAGAAACATCTAGGTATAATATGGAACATTTCTATAACAGAACGTATAATTTCGGAATATATTTAAAAGCAATGTAGCAACGGTGCAAAATAATTTCCTCTTTTTAATCTACGTTTGACAATTTTAAGCAATTTTATTTTGCCACAATGTTTACATATCTTGTAAATAGTTAATTTATAGAAATTGTCTGAATTTTGTCTAGATGTTTACAAAGTAGTTTGATGTAGTTAAGCAGCCCAATTGCTTTCATATACATACATCTATAGACGTTTATATATACGTGTTGACCAAGAGACCTTTTTTTGTGAACCGCAGCTTAGCATAAAGCAGTAATTGGCAATTACCGCGTGTTAAATAGTGTTGAACTAAAGGTTATGATGCTGAATAGGAACAGAACTCTTTTTTCTTATAGATCGTTCTTGTACACAACCTTTTATTATGTAAAATGTTAGAATGTTTATTGGCTATAAGTGACTAATAAAGCTGTATTATGTTAAATACCAATAGTTTTGATACAGAAGACTTGTGATGCCTTCGCGACATTAATCTGTTAACCTATTCCCTATTTTAACCTATTCCCATATAGAGACGCTTTCTGAAGCCTCTGCTCCAGAAGATGTTTGAACACATTGTGGCAAAAAGAGAAATAGCTCACGATCAGGGATTTCTGTTTCTGCCTAGAAGTTTTTCAACACTCTTTTCAATAATTATACTCTCATTTATAGTGATATTTTCACATTTTGCCTAGATATTTTCAAAGAAGTTTACTGCAGATTTAGTGTATGTGAGAAAGTGTTAAAACATGTGAAAATATGAGAATTTGTTCAAAACTATAATTTTCTCTATTTCACAAACTAACCTTTAACTCTATTCTGTTATACTACCACCAATCGTTCAGACATAACACGTTTCGTCATTGTAATTAACCATTTCCAACATACAGATGCGTTATGACGCCTCTACAGCAGACGACATTTTGAAGCATTGTGTATGTTGTATTGTTGTACGTGGGTTAAAGTAAGCGATGTCAACATCTCTTTCCTTTAAACAGACCAGTCGCTTTCTGACGCCTCTGCAGCAGACGGCTTTTTGAAACATAGTGACAAAAGAAGAAATTACTCAAAACGAGCAATTTCTCCTTTTGCCACAATGTTTCCCACTTTTAGTCATAGGTTATCCATTCAATTATAGAGATTTTCTATTTTTTAAGAAAATATGTTCAAAGTCGTCTGCTGCATAATTGTCGTCTGAGGTGGTCTGTTTAAAGGCAAGAGATGTTGACAGTATTTGTCCTATTACTTTACGTGTTGCATAATTGTTATTTAACAGGATATTATCTGTAGTGCCGTTCAGCATCTTAATCTGTTATGTAAATATTTGCAGACGACAAGATAAATCCTCGATTAACTGTTAGCCTGCTGAAGTCCTGCTGATGTCGTGCATCTGATTTCTTTTTTTTTCAATTTGGTATTCAATTTCTAGCATATTATTTTCCCACTTGTAGACGCATTTTGACGCAAATGGGGCAGACGACTTTTGAAAACATCGTGGCTGAAGGAGAAATTACCCATGATCTCTTTTAGCCACAATTTTTTATTTTTATAGAGAATTTCCGTAGTTTTGCCAATATAGTAAAGTCGTCTGCTGAAGATTTAATGTATGAGCAGAAGATTCAAAGACGTAATGCAGGTTTTTAATCCATCCAAACCCTATAGGGTCGGTAAACTTAATGTGTAAACAAGGCTTCTTTTTTTAATATTTGACACAGTGACCTTGTTTTGGACCCACATGACCTAGTTTCAAACCTGACTGGGAACTGATGGTTACTTTTGATGATGATTGGGTGAAGAATGTGGCCTCTAATGTGTTCACAAGGTTATTCTATACTCTGACCTAGTGACATGTATGACCTCTAATGTGTTCACAAGATTGTTCTATACTCTGACCTAGTGACATATATGACCTCTAATGTGTTCACAAGGTTTCTCTATACTCTGACCTAGTGACATATATGACCTCTAATGTGTTCACAAGGTTGTTCTATACTCTGACCTAGTGACATATATGACCTCTAATGTGTTCACAAGATTGTTCTATACTCTGACCTAGTGACATATATGACCTCCAATGTGTTCACAAGGTTGTTCTATACTCTGACCTAGTGATATTTATGGCCTCTAATGTGTTCACAAGGTTGTTCTATACTCTGACCTAGTGACATATATGGCCTCTAATGTGTACACCAGGTTTCTCTATACTCTGACCTAGTGACATATATGACCTCTAATGTGTTCACACGGTTTCTCTATACTCTGACCTAGTGACATATATGACCTCTAATGTGTTCACAACGTTGTTCTATACTCTGACCTAGTGACATATATGGGCCTCTAATGTGTTCACAAGGTTGTTCTATACTCTGACCTAGTGACATACAACACATCAGTCGCAGACTAGATAGAAAACATTTAGTGAGACCAGGGACGTAGTTTATTTACATCCCTGGTGAGACACATGGAAACTCTCTATGAATAAAAAAAACAATTAATGAAACAAAGCTGACAGAAGTGTAGCAAAGGGAGAATTTGCTCACTGTTAACCCTTTCTCTCATACGACAATTCTGCAGCAGACGACTTTGAACATATTTTGTAAAGAAAAAAGTAAATCTCTTTAATTGAATGGATAACCTTTGACTAAAAGTGGAAAACATTGTGGCAAAAGGAGACACTGCTCGTTTTGAGCAATTTCTTCTTTTGTCACTATGTTTTCAAAAAGTTGTCTGCCTCAGAGGCGTCAGAAAGCGTCTATATAAGGGAAAGGGTAATAGACGTCTTCTGCTGCAATGGCGTCAGAAAGCGTCTACATGAGGGAAAGGGTAACAGACGCCTTCTGCTGCAATGGCGTCAGAAAGCGTCTATATGTGTGAAAGTGTTAAATTGAGCATTAGGAGTGATATCTATTCGAAAAGAATCAATTTATTCTAGCCTCTGTGTTTATACATTATGGCTAAATAAGAATCGACGAATGGGCAGGCTGACATTGGTCTAAATTGTTCGTAAAATGATGGCGAAAATGAACACAAGACGAGGAAGAAAGCATATTCTAGCTGACACTGAATGACCCAGGCACGTTTACTCATTAAAGCTTTACATAGCTTTGCCAACAATTAAACAGGTAATTTGCAGATCGAAATAAATCACGTTTTTGTTGGCACAACGTTATCAGATGTTAATGCTTTCATCCGGTCAAATTGGTCCATTCATTGCCAACTTAAGATAACTTGTTAACATTCCTAACCATTTACCTGATACCAAGGAAATAGGACGTCCCGTGAGACGAGTTGGTCAACCTACAGGACATTCCAACATGGCGTCTATTACTCATTGACGAACAGTGCATAGCCAGATCAGACTACCCGGATGCGCTGGCTGATCTGGATCTGCACTGGATGTAAAGCCTCGGATGGGTTTGGCTTTTTTAAAATATCGAACTCGAAGCAGCTTTAGAGAATATACCGCTGCATTATTATTACGTCAGTGGTGTTATTTACAAAACTCGAACTTGAAATAAACGTAACACGAGTAAGTACGAACAGAGCCATATCAGATTGCGCGTATGTGCTGAATGATCTGATTATGCACTGGTTGCAAATGCCTAACGGCATTTTTGATTATGCACTGGTTGCAAATGCCTAACGGCATTTTACAAATCTTCAACTTCAAGCGAAGTTAGGCTAAGATGTTTACTGAAAGCAGCTTTAAATGATATACATGTACTCCTCCATTACGTCAGTCGTGCTATTCAAAAACTCGAACTTGTAAAGAGAGCACGGGTTAGTTGCATACATGTCTGCGTTACGTCAGTCCGTGCTATTTAGTATTTACACAAACTTGAACTTGTTAAGAGAGCACGGGTTAGTTTGCATAAAGCCCTGCGTTACGTCAGTATTTGCATTATAATCTATAATAAAGCTGGAAACGGCATGAGGAGATAAAATTAGTAGGTATGCACAGACAGACTGCTGATAAAAATCCCCGTTAAGTTACGGATTGATTACTTAAACATGCCTTTAGATGTTCTCAATATCATACCTCCTCTGATACACAGAAACTTTTGACGCGCCTGTACAAGATAAACTACTTTTGAAAAATCGTGGAAAAAGTAGTAAAAATGATCAAGACGTGCAATCTCCCCTTGTCCTCCTCAATATTTGAGTAAAACATGTACATGCTACATATTAGCATATATATTTGGTGAAATGGAACAATTGAATAATTTCCTTTTCCAAAATATTTTCCATAATTCCGTTTCAAAGTCATCAAATGTGGTATGTGTCAGGTGAGATTATAAAGTGTCAAGTTTATAAGCTTATACTAGAATTAAACAATATTACAGAATACAAGTATTAGGTATTAACATGTTAATTGAAATTGTAAGTGCTAATTAATTTGGCGTGAAATGTGACACGATTGAAATTAAACCCATTTAAACATCGGGAGAATTACACATGCACTAGCCGGTACGAATAACCACCTCTTACATGTAGAGAGTATGATAATAGAAGGGGATGAATACGAGAGAGATAGAAAG
>JASEVX010000005.1:14252943-14316637 GCA_031761405.1 Serripes groenlandicus | reverse complement strand
TAAATAACGTACTCCGAGTTAATAGGGAGGCTGCAGCACCTGGATAAACTCATGAATATTCATTAGTTCACGCTTCCCTGAACATGAATATGTAAAACGGTTAACAATGCTGATTTTTTTTTAGATCGCTTTTTAAATGTGTCACTGGGGTGTCTTTGTTACGTTATTTTCGATTCAATATGTCGATGACTTTACGCTAAATGGTTGCATGAAACCAATGCTATATTGTCCTAGTACGTTCATGGTGTTATTGTGTGCCTCAATGAGTTTAGCTTACATCGTGTTTTAGGCCGCTTTCAACATTTTTTCAGTTATATCACGGCATTTCCAAGGTAAGTTACCAGCATTACTGATTCATTTTTTCTGGCCAGTTTTACATCTCTTTCAACAGTTTTCAGTTTTATCCCGGCGTTTCTTAGTAAGTTAATAATGCTACTCGTCGATTTATGCTGAGATCAGCGAGTCAGTCGTAATGCTAACCATACAATCCTTAGCGCCCAATGAGGGAAAGCAATTAGTACAATTTTAAAATCTTTGGTATGACTCGGTAGGGGATCGAACCTGCGCCCCCCCCCCCCCCCCCCCGCACATCAGGCGGACGTTTTGCCACTACACCATCTAGGCGATGCTTTACCTAAATGATAAACAGGATACGACGTTTTAAAATATATCGTAATTGGGGAAATGTGGAGAACATCCTCTTTTGATAATTTCTATTATGTGACACTAAGTAGTGAGTTTAACCCTTTCCCTCATACGACAATTCTGCAGCAGACGACTTTGAACGTATTTTGTCAAAACATAGAAAATCTCCATAATTGAATGGATAACCTATGACAAAAAGTGGAAAACATTGTGGCACGTTTTGTGCAATTTCTTCTTTTGTCACTATGTTTTCAAAAGGCCGTCTGCTGCAGAGGCGTCAGAAAGCGTCTATATGAGGGAAAGGGTTAATGTATACCGCATACATACGTTGCTTGGTCCATTTTCCTCCTCATTATATCACATGAAGACCAACAGAAGATATTGTGGCAACGGAGGAATTTGCTCTTTTTGCCATTATATGTTCAACTCTTTTCAATAATTAAACATCCTCTTATAGAGATATTCCCTTATTTTGCCTAGATGTTAAAAAAGTCGTCTGCTGATGATTTGTTGTATGTGGGAAAATGTTATTCCTGTAATCTATCGCAAGAGAAAATGTCCCGCGGTCAACGGCGCGGTCTGTCAAAACAGGGGATGTGAGTTCGAACCCCAGCTCGGCCAACATTTTCCCCGAAGTTTGACAAAAGGCACTTTGACCAGCGTCATTCTTCTTCCACCAATGGGCTAACAGTCTATGAGGAAAAGCAGCCAGTTGCTTGTTAAGTATGATGTGTGGAATACTGGTGAGAGAAAGCCAGGAAACACATGAGTAGGTGAACTGGTCGCCGTGAAAACAGCGTTAAACTCCAATCAATCAATCAATGTGACGCAACTTTGAAGGATTGTCACTACCACATTCATGCATTGTTAGAAGTGTCCATCTGTTACAGACTGTATTGTAAAACACAAATCGATGGCTTACTACACAGACCGGTTGTGACCTCATCTTAGTAGCCGTTTTGCATGAAGCGTCTAACGATTAAGAGTCCTGTTTCACTTCAGTGTCGTTAAACGTATGTGCGATTACGATATTGAACTCCTAATTCCAAAGAATTATACCTTGTTTGTTAACCCTTTCCCACATACGACAATTCTGCAGCAGACGACTTTGAACGTATGTTGTCCAAACATAGAAAATCTCCATAATTGAATGGATAACCTATGACAAAAAGTGGAAAACATTGTGGCAAAAGGAGAAATTGCACGTTTTGTGCAATTTCTTCTTTTGTCACTATGTTTTTAAAAAGCCGTCTGCTGCAGAGGCGTCAGAAAGCGTCTATAGGAGGGAAAGGGTTAAAAGTGTTTCACGCCGCTTTCAATATCTATTCCAGTTATAACACGTCACTTCCGGGGTGAATTAGCAGTACTACTGTTCCAATCATCCTGACTTCAGAGAGTCAGTCGTTATACCGACCCAACAATCCAGAGCGCCAAGAAGGGTCGAAAGTCATTACTACAATTTTAAACATCTTTGGTAATTTTGCATGGCGAGGTTAACTAATCTCAACAATTCTAGTTTTCATCAGAAGGTACATTCATACCTACTCTAATGTCATGCAGAAACGGTGAAGATTCAGGCGAAACTGCGTAAGCACAGATTCTCAGTGATCTTCAGTGTTTGCAGATACAACAAGACGAGCTTCAAATCAATGTACTACGCAAAAGAGCTTTGTAAAGATCAAAACTCTTTAATTCAAAACTTTGTAAAAAAGTTAACGTCAATGTAACCAGCATCTGTTTTCTTTCAAAAGATGGAACACACTGTTGCATAGAGTATTGGCGAAAAAGCCAAAGAAAATGCTTTTGTAGGATTCGATGTCGGCTTATGACAAATATTGTTGGAAACGCGTTAGACTTTAATCAATACATTAATCAATCGATAAATCTTGACCAGTTTTGTTAAATGACTATATTTGAGCTATTGATTGTTCAGACCGTTTCCCCCTAAACGTTCTCCATAATACCTTCTTTTTTCGATGAGAAAACAAATCCAACAATTTGTTTTATACCCCAGAAATGAATATAAAAATAAATATTTTTCCTCAGCCGCTTTGTCTCGATTAGCGTCTGGACCATCATGATCGCGAAGCGTTTGCTTTAAACGGTTTATTGGTTGGTTAAATAATTGATGTAAAGATCAATATTTTTAACAGGAAACTTGTTAGTCGTAGTCAGTAATTAAAACTAATTGAAAGATGAGAGATTGTTACCCTTTTACGGGCGGGCATTGGACGATCTTCAATGTTACACGGGTGGAGTAATATCTATTTGCTCAACAGTGCACGCTGTTGCTCGCCCGATTGTACGGAAACCATCTTCATTTCAGGCACACGCTTCGCGTATATCGATCTTTTATTTCTTTGTTGTATAAGACCATAGGATCACTTTTGACATAATTTCTGTTTTTTATGACAATTAACATATTGTAAAGAATAAACGCAGAATGTAATGCAATGTTTACATATTGGAATTAACATTCAAATACATGAAAAGAAAATCACATTGAGCTTTTCCCCTCGTTTTCCTGAAATGTTTGCTTAAGTCGTCTGCTGCAGAGTATCACATTTCGACAGCATCACAAAAAAGCTTTGAAAAATGATTCAAACACGTGATTTCATCAGGTATAGGATTTGATTATTGGATTTAACGCGTCGAGGTGACAGGATATCAATATTTTATGTCTTTTATGGATAGGATAATCGCACCGAGTGATTTCAAATATTGGATAAAACTTGAACAAAAACAAAGAACATCAACAAAAGAGTAATGGACGCTTTTCACAGACACTTGATATCCGTTTAAACCCTTTCCCACTTATAGACGTTTTTACGCATCTATTGCTAACGATATGGGGGAACAGTGTCGAAAAAGAAGAAATTGTTTATAATGAGCAATTTCTCCTTTTTCCAAACTATTTTCAATTATATTCAATAATCATACTTTCATTTATAAAAAAAGTTCTATATTGTACTTAGATGTTTTCAAAGTCGTCTGCTGCAAATTTGTTAAATATGGAAAAGTGTTAATGTATCCTTCGCTACCGTGCAATACATGTATGAATGGACTATTACATAATGAAATCTGCCTGAATCCATTTTCGATTTAACCCTTTCCCTCATATAGACGCTTTCTGACGTCTCTGTAGCAGACGGTTTTCTGAAAACATGGCGACAAAAGAAATAATTGCTAAAAACGAGAAATTTCTCCATTTTTCTCCATGTTTTTAACTTTATTCAATATCTTTATTTCATTTAAAATGAGTTTCCATTTTTTTCCCGTGTATGTTTTAAAAGTCGTCTGCTGCAGAATTGTATGGAGATGGTTAACCACAACTTTACGTCGTTGACGTATTTAGAACCGTCTGCTCTGGAATAATAACATACGGACAATTGAACATTTACACAAAGAAAAAGAAAAAGAGATAAAAAATCTCCGTTTTTCTCAATGATTTTGGTTGCGGCCATCCGTGGTATCTGATAGCGTCTGGATCAGAGAAATGGCATAAGCATGAGATATTACACTGTGCTCTTATCAAAGCAATGTCAATAAATACAATTGGTCAAGCGTAATTAGAATTGGTCAAGCGTAATCAGAATTTAGTCATAGTTCTCTACAACAGAAACAAGAATCATGGATCATAAAATCATATAGTGTTCTTACGTAACAACATATTTTTATCAGAATAATTTGATTCTCATACATGTAGATATTACTACAATGGACATTTCCTTTGTTGGCGAGGTAAAGTCTGATTCACGATTGTTAGACTGGGATCTACGACAAACCGTTTAACTAAGCAATCGATAACAAGAGATACTTCTCTAAGAAATTTATCTTTCTAATTAGAGAGATATATCTTTATTTAAATAGAAACCTCTTTATAGAAAGATATCTGTCTATGCTAGAAAGATATATCTTGTACTTGGGGAGATATCTCTTTATAGCGATACATAGTATCTGTCTATTTAAGAGGGATATCTGTCTAAACATAAGAGGGATATTTGTCTTTTTCTAGATAAACTTTTCTCTAGATTAGAAAATATCTTTCTAATAAGAGAGATATACTGTCTGTAATTTTTAAATACATCTCTCTAACTAAGTGATATTGGGAAGACAGTGGTGCAGAGATAGAGCGTCGGCCTCTCGTATCAAAGGTCCCTGGTTCGAGTCCCGTGATGAGCGGGTCCTGACTTTGGGAATTTTCCACGCGAGTACTGGTTAGGTCTCCAGGAATCTCACATCGAGCGCAATCGATGTAAAATAAATAATGTTTACATTTAAATAAGGTGATATTTATCTCTATTGCAGAGAGGAATCTCACTATGAGCCGGACAGTTGTTAATTGAAGATCTGAATCGAACATACAATGAGTCGTTACGGATCAGCATGTCAGAGAGATCAATTATAGCTGTATCGAACTCTCTTTAATTTATAGATGTTTATTTTAAAGAGTTGTCTTTATAAATAAACGATACATTTAAATCCTTTTCGAATAAATAGTAAAATAACCAGCAATCGTGATCACTCTGTAAAGAAGTCATATCACACAGATTGGCATTATTTTGCGTTGCTAGCCTAAACAGTATGTATCCAGCGGCCACCTAGAAAAGACGAAACTTGAGTTTACTTCTGGGTTCCTTTAGTCTTTTTAAAACATTGTGAAAAGGGGAGAAATTGCTCATTATGAGTATTTTTTTCCTTTTGCCGCACGTTTTTTTAACCCTATTCAATAATAATACTAATTTCATATAATGATAGTGTTCATACTTTTGCCTAGACATGTTCAAATTATTCTGCTGCAGATTTGTGGTATGTGTGAAAGGTGGGTGCAGGCTCGAATGACACAGTCGGATAACCGAGTTATTATCTAATCACGATGTGTAGTATGTGTGAAAGGTGGGTCCAGGCTCGAATGACACAGCCGGATAACCGAGTTATTACCTAATCACGATGTGTAGTATGTGTGAAAGGTGGGTCCAGGCTCGAATGACACAGTCGGATAACCGAGTTATTATCTAATCACGATGTGTAGTATGTGTGAAAGGTGGGTCCAGGCTCGAATGACACAGCCGGATAACCGAGTTATTATCTAATCACGATGTGTAGTATGTGTGAAAGGTGGGTTCAGGCTCGAATGACACAGCCGGATAACCGAGTTATTATCTAATCACGATGTGTAGTATGTGTGAAAGGTGGGTCCAGGTTCGAATGACACAGCCGGATAACCGAGTTATTATCTAATCACGATGTGTAGTATGTGTGAAAGGTGGGTCCAGGCTCGAATGACACAGCCGGATAACCGAGTTATTATCTAATCACGATGTGTAGTATGTGTGAAAGGTGGGTCCAGGTTCGAATGACACAGCCGGATAACCGAGTTATTATCTAATCACGATGTGTAGTATGTGTGAAAGGTGGGTCCAGGCTCGAATGACACAGCCGGATAACCGAGTTATTATCTAATCACGATGTGTAGTATGTGTGAAAGGTGGGTCCAGGCTCGAATGACACAGCCGGATAACCGAGTTATTATCTAATCACGATGTGTAGTATGTGTGAAAGGTGGGTCCAGGCTCGAATGACACAGCCGGATAACCGAGTTATTATCTAATCACGATGTGTAGTATGTGTGAAAGGTGGGTCCAGGCTCGAATGACACAGCCGGATAACCGAGTTATTATCTAATCACGATGTGTAGTATGTGTGAAAGGTGGGTCCAGGCTCGAATGACACAGCCGGATAACCGAGTTATTATCTAATCACGATGTGTAGTATGTGTGAAAGGTGGGTCCAGGCTCGAATGACACAGCCGGATAACCGAGTTATTATCTAATCACGATGTGTAGTATGTGTGAAAGGTGGGTTCAGGCTCGAATGACACAGCCGGATAACCGAGTTATTATCTAATCACGATGTGTAGTATGTGTGAAAGGTGGGTCCAGGCTCGAATGACACAGCCGGATAACCGAGTTATTATCTAATCACGATGTGTAGTATGTGTGAAAGGTGGGTCCAGGCTCGAATGACACAGCCGGATAACCGAGTTATTATCTAATCACGATGTGTAGTATGTGTGAAAGGTGGGTCCATGCTCGAATGACACAGCCGGATAACCGAGTTATTATCTAATCACGATGTGTAGTATGTGTGAAAGGTGGGTCCAGGCTCGAATGACACAGCCGGATAACCGAGTTATTATCTAATCACGATGTGTAGTATGTGTGAAAGGTGGGTCCAGGCTCGAATGACACAGCCGGATAACCGAGTTATTAACTAATCACGATGTGTAGTATGTGTGAAAGGTGGGTTCAGGCTCGAATGACACAGCCGGATAACCGAGTTATTATCTAATCACGATGTGTAGTATGTGTGAAAGGTGGGTCCAGGCTCGAATGACACAGCCGGATAACCGAGTTATTATCTAATCACGATGTGTAGTATGTGTGAAAGGTGGGTCCAGGCTCGAATGACACAGCCGGATAACCGAGTTATTATCTAATCACGATGTGTAGTATGTGTGAAAGGTGGGTTCAAGCTCGAATGACACAGCCGGATAACCGAGTTATTATCTAATCACGATGTGTAGTATGTGTGAAAAGTGGGTACAGGCTCGAATGACACAGCCGGATAACCGAGTTATTATCTAATCACGATGTGTAGTATGTGTGAAAGGTGGGTCCAGGCTCGAATGACACAGCCGGATAACCGAGTTATTATCTAATCACGATGTGTAGTATGTGTGAAAGATGGGTTCAAGCTCGAATGACACAGCCGGATAACCGAGTAATTATCTAATCACGATGTGTAGTATGTGTGAAAGGTGGGTCCAGGCTCGAATGACACAGCCGGATAACCGAGTTATTATCTAATCACGATGTGTAGTATGTGTGAAAGGTGGGTTCAGGCTCGAATGACACAGCCGGATAACCGAGTTATTATCTAATCACGATGTGTAGTATGTGTGAAAGGTGGGTCCAGGCTCGAATGACACAGCCGGATAACCGAGTTATTATCTAATCACGATGTGTAGTATGTGTGAAAGGTGGGTCCATGCTCGAATGACACAGCCGGATAACCGAGTTATTATCTAATCACGATGTGTAGTATGTGTGAAAGGTGGGTCCAGGCTCGAATGACACAGCCGGATAACCGAGTTATTATCTAATCACGATGTGTAGTATGTGTGAAAGGTGGGTTCAGGCTCGAATGACACAGCCGGATAACCGAGTTATTATCTAATCACGATGTGTAGTATGTGTGAAAGGTGGGTCCAGGCTCGAATGACACAGCCGGATAACCGAGTTATTATCTAATCACGATGTGTAGTATGTGTGAAAGGTGGGTTCAGGCTCGAATGACACAGCCGGATAACCGAGTTATTATCTAATCACGATGTGTAGTATGTGTGAAAGGTGGGTCCAGGCTCGAATGACACAGCCGGATAACCGAGTTATTATCTAATCACGATGTGTAGTATGTGTGAAAGGTGGGTCCATGCTCGAATGACACAGCCGGATAACCGAGTTATTATCTAATCACGATGTGTAGTATGTGTGAAAGGTGGGTCCAGGCTCGAATGACACAGCCGGATAACCGAGTTATTATCTAATCACGATGTGTAGTATGTGTGAAAGGTGGGTTCAGGCTCGAATGACACAGCCGGATAACCGAGTTATTATCTAATCACGATGTGTAGTATGTGTGAAAGGTGGGTCCAGGCTCGAATGACACAGCCGGATAACCGAGTTATTATCTAATCACGATGTGTAGTATGTGTGAAAGGTGGGTCCAGGCTCGAATGACACAGCCGGATAACCGAGTTATTATCTAATCACGATGTGTAGTATGTGTGAAAAGTGGGTACAGGCTCGAATGACACAGCCGGATAACCGAGTTATTATCTAATCACGATGTGTAGTATGTGTGAAAGGTGGGTCCAGGCTCGAATGACACAGCCGGATAACCGAGTTATTATCTAATCACGATGTGTAGTATGTGTGAAAGGTGGGTTCAAGCTCGAATGACACAGCCGGATAACCGAGTTATTATCTAATCACGATGTGTAGTATGTGTGAAAAGTGGGTACAGGCTCGAATGACACAGCCGGATAACCGAGTTATTATCTAATCACGATGTGTAGTATGTGTGAAAGGTGGGTCCAGGCTCGAATGACACAGCGGATAACCGAGTTATTATCTAATCACGATGTGTAGTATGTGTGAAAGATGGGTTCAAGCTCGAATGACACAGCCGGATAACCGAGTTATTATCTAATCACGATGTGTAGTATGTGTGAAAGGTGGGTCCAGGCTCGAATGACACAGCCGGATAACCGAGTTATTATCTAATCACGATGTGTAGTATGTGTGAAAGGTGGGTTCAGGCTCGAATGACACAGCCGGATAACCGAGTTATTATCTAATCACGATGTGTAGTATGTGTGAAAGGTGGGTCCAGGCTCGAATGACACAGCCGGATAACCGAGTTATTATCTAATCACGATGTGTAGTATGTGTGAAAGGTGGGTCCATGCTCGAATGACACAGCCGGATAACCGAGTTATTATCTAATCACGATGTGTAGTATGTGTGAAAGGTGGGTCCAGGCTCGAATGACACAGCCGGATAACCGAGTTATTATCTAATCACGATGTGTAGTATGTGTGAAAGGTGGGTTCAGGCTCGAATGACACAGCCGGATAACCGAGTTATTATCTAATCACGATGTGTAGTATGTGTGAAAGGTGGGTCCAGGCTCGAATGACACAGCCGGATAACCGAGTTATTATCTAATCACGATGTGTAGTATGTGTGAAAGGTGGGTTCAGGCTCGAATGACACAGCCGGATAACCGAGTTATTATCTAATCACGATGTGTAGTATGTGTGAAAGGTGGGTCCAGGCTCGAATGACACAGCCGGATAACCGAGTTATTATCTAATCACGATGTGTAGTATGTGTGAAAGGTGGGTCCATGCTCGAATGACACAGCCGGATAACCGAGTTATTATCTAATCACGATGTGTAGTATGTGTGAAAGGTGGGTCCAGGCTCGAATGACACAGCCGGATAACCGAGTTATTATCTAATCACGATGTGTAGTATGTGTGAAAGGTGGGTTCAGGCTCGAATGACACAGCCGGATAACCGAGTTATTATCTAATCACGATGTGTAGTATGTGTGAAAGGTGGGTCCAGGCTCGAATGACACAGCCGGATAACCGAGTTATTATCTAATCACGATGTGTAGTATGTGTGAAAGGTGGGTCCAGGCTCGAATGACACAGCCGGATAACCGAGTTATTATCTAATCACGATGTGTAGTATGTGTGAAAAGTGGGTACAGGCTCGAATGACACAGCCGGATAACCGAGTTATTATCTAATCACGATGTGTAGTATGTGTGAAAGGTGGGTCCAGGCTCGAATGACACAGCCGGATAACCGAGTTATTATCTAATCACGATGTGTAGTATGTGTGACAGATGGGTTCAAGCTCGAATGACACAGCCGGATAACCGAGTTATTATCTAATCACGATGTGTAGTATGTGTGAAAGGTGGGTCCAGGCTCGAATGACACAGCCGGATAACCGAGTTATTATCTAATCACGATGTGTAGTATGTGTGAAAGGTGGGTTCAGGCTCGAATGACACAGCCGGATAACCGAGTTATTATCTAATCACGATGTGTAGTATGTGTGAAAGGTGGGTCCAGGCTCGAATGACACAGCCGGATAACCGAGTTATTATCTAATCACGATGTGTAGTATGTGTGAAAGGTGGGTCCAGGCTCGAATGACACAGCCGGATAACCGAGTTATTATCTAATCACGATGTGTAGTATGTGTGAAAGGTGGGTCCATGCTCGAATGACACAGCCGGATAACCGAGTTATTATCTAATCACGATGTGTAGTATGTGTGAAAGGTGGGTCCAGGCTCGAATGACACAGCCGGATAACCGAGTTATTATCTAATCACGATGTGTAGTATGTGTGAAAGGTGGGTCCAGGCTCGAATGACACAGCCGGATAACCGAGTTATTATCTAATCACGATGTGTAGTATGTGTGAAAGGTGGGTTCAGGCTCGAATGACACAGCCGGATAACCGAGTTATTATCTAATCACGATGTGTAGTATGTGTGAAAGGTGGGTCCAGGCTCGAATGACACAGCCGGATAACCGAGTTATTATCTAATCACGATGTGTAGTATGTGTGAAAGGTGGGTCCAGGCTCGAATGACACAGCCGGATAACCGAGTTATTATCTAATCACGATGTGTAGTATGTGTGAAAGGTGGGTTCAAGCTCGAATGACACAGCCGGATAACCGAGTTATTATCTAATCACGATGTGTAGTATGTGTGAAAGGTGGGTCCAGGCTCGAATGACACAGCCGGATAACCGAGTTATTATCTAATCACGATGTGTAGTATGTGTGAAAGGTGGGTTCAAGCTCGAATGACACAGCCGGATAACCGAGTTATTATCTAATCACGATGTGTAGTATGTGTGAAAGGTGGGTTCAGGCTCGAATGACACAGCCGGATAACCGAGTTATTATCTAATCACGATGTGTAGTATGTGTGAAAGGTGGGTCCAGGCTCGAATGACACAGCCGGATAACCGAGTTATTATCTAATCACGATGTGTAGTATGTGTGAAAGGTGGGTCCAGGCTCGAATGACACAGCCGGATAACCGAGTTATTATCTAATCACGATGTGTAGTATGTGTGAAAGGTGGGTTCAAGCTCGAATGACACAGCCGGATAACCGAGTTATTATCTAATCACGATGTGTAGTATGTGTGAAAGGTGGGTCCAGGCTCGAATGACACAGCCGGATAACCGAGTTATTATCTAATCACGATGTGTAGTATGTGTGAAAGGTGGGTTCAAGCTCGAATGACACAGCCGGATAACCGAGTTATTATCTAATCACGATGTGTAGTATGTGTGAAAGGTGGGTCCAGGCTCGAATGACACAGCCGGATAACCGAGTTATTATCTAATCACGATGTGTAGTATGTGTGAAAGGTGGGTTCAGGCTCGAATGACACAGCCGGATAACCGAGTTATTATCTAATCACGATGTGTAGTATGTGTGAAAGGTGGGTTCAGGCTCGAATGACACAGCCGGATAACCGAGTTATTATCTAATCACGATGTGTAGTATGTGTGAAAGGTGGGTCCAGGCTCGCTCGAATGACACAGCCGGATAACCGAGTTATTATCTTATCACGATGTGTAGTATGTGTGAAAGGTAGGCGTACTGAGTCTCGAATGACACAGCCGGATAACCGAGTTATTATCTAATCACGATGTGTAGTATGTGTGAAAGGTGGTTCAGGCTCGAATGACACAGCCGGATAACCGAGTTATTATCTAATCACGATGTGTAGTATGTGTGAAAGGTGGGTCCAGGCTCGAATGACACAGCCGGATAACCGAGTTATTATCTAATCACGATGTGTAGTATGTGTGAAAGGTGGGTCCAGGCTCGAATGACACAGCCGGATAACCGAGTTATTATCTAATCACGATGTGTAGTATGTGTGAAAGGTGGGTCCAGGCTCGAATGACACAGCCGGATAACCGAGTTATTATCTAATCACGATGTGTAGTATGTGTGAAAGGTGGGTCCAGGCTCGAATGACACAGCCGGATAACCGAGTTATTATCTAATCACGATGTGTAGTATGTGTGAAAGGTGGGTCCAGGCTCGAATGACACAGCCGGATAACCGAGTTATTATCTAATCACGATGTGTAGTATGTGTGAAAGGTGGGTTCAGGCTCGAATGACACAGCCGGATAACCGAGTTATTATCTAATCACGATGTGTAGTATGTGTGAAAGGTGGGTCAGGCTCGAATGACACAGCCGGATAACCGAGTTATTATCTAATCACGATGTGTAGTATGTGTGAAAGGTGGGTTCAGGCTCGAATGACACAGCCGGATAACCGAGTTATTATCTAATCACGATGTGTAGTATGTGTGAAAGGTGGGTCCAGGCTCGAATGACACAGCCGGATAACCGAGTTATTATCTAATCACGATGTGTAGTATGTGTGAAAGGTGGGTCCAGGCTCGAATGACACAGCCGGATAACCGAGTTATTATCTAATCACGATGTGTAGTATGTGTGAAAGGTGGGTCCAGGCTCGAATGACACAGCCGGATAACCGAGTTATTATCTAATCACGATGTGTAGTATGTGTGAAAGGTGGGTCAGGCTCGAATGACACAGCCGGATAACCGAGTTATTATCTAATCACGGATGTGTAGTATGTGTGAAAGGTGGGTCCAGGCTCGAATGACACAGCCGGATAACCGAGTTATTATCTAATCACGATGTGTAGTATGTGTGAAAGGTGGGTCCAGGCTCGAATGACACAGCCGGATAACCGAGTTATTATCTAATCACGATGTGTAGTATGTGTGAAAGGTGGGTCCAGGCTCGAATGACACAGCCGGATAACCGAGTTATTATCTAATCACGATGTGTAGTATGTGTGAAAGGTGGGTCCAGGCTCGAATGACACAGCCGGATAACCGAGTTATTATCTAATCACGATGTGTAGTATGTTTGAAAGGTGGGTCCAGGCTCGAATGACACAGCCGGATAACCGAGTTATTATCTAATCACGATGTGTAGTATGTGTGAAAGGTGGGTCCAGGCTCGAATGACACAGCCGGATAACCGAGTTAGTATCTAATCACGATGTGTAGTATGTGTGAAAGGTGGGTCCAGGCTCGAATGACACAGCCGGATAACCGAGTTATTATCTAATCACCGGATGTGTAGTATGTGTGAACGGTGGGTCCAGGCTCGAATGACACAGCCGGATAACCGAGTTATTATCTAATCACGATGTGTAGTATGTGTGAAAGGTGGGTCCAGGCTCTAATGACACAGCCGGATAACCGAGTTATTATCTAATCACAATGTCTACTGATATTAGAGAAATCATTATGATTAGTTATAGTGATAAAGTTATCGGCACGACGATCTGGATTCGGGGTATACGTAAAGTGCCACTGTATTACGTGAAGACACGATACACCTTGCAAATATGTGGCTCTATCAGGGTATCTCTTTTACAACAACAACAATAGACGCTTTCTGACGCATTTGTCATAGGCAGCTTTTAAAAAACATTGTGGAAAAAGGAAAACTTGCTCACATTGAGCAATTTCTCTTTTACCACAAAGTTCAAACTTCCAATTGTTCTATAATTTACAGATATTTTCCAAATAACCTTAGACGTTTTCAAAGTTGTCTACTGCAAACGTGTAGTATGTGGGAAAGGGTAATTTAAACCCTCATTCTGCAGGGCGTTCAGTAAAAGTTTACGTTACGATAACGATTGCCAGTCCACCAATCAAATTAAAGTTACTGGTACGCACCGAACCGTACGTAACAACCCGTGATATACAGAACTGTTTCAGCGAACGCAAATCTGTTGTACGATACTTTAAACTATTTGTGTTTATACTAATATTCACTACTTAACAA
Organism: Serripes groenlandicus; assembly: GCA_031761405.1. Lineage (NCBI taxonomy): Eukaryota > Metazoa > Mollusca > Bivalvia > Cardiida > Cardiidae > Serripes > Serripes groenlandicus. The sequence continues at coordinate 14,302,472 of JASEVX010000005.1, read as the reverse complement.
TATAATTTACGGACTATGTAGACTAAGATCAGGTTACGGTAGTCAATCCACCAATCAAATTGGTTTAAACATAGTTAGTACAGTTAAAGCAAGTAACAAGTAATATGACAAAAATAACATGGATAGCTCCTTGCCTTTTTTCAATCAAGTACATGCAACGTGGATCGGGCAATTTTTGAAGAGGATAACCTCAGGAACATTTCTTTCAAATTACCATGAAATCAGACAAGACAATACAATTAAAGGAGAGAGATTCAAGTTTTGTCAATTTATCCCTATCTGATGTCGACTGGCGGCCACGTTTTCAACAAATAAATATTATTAATATGGCATCCATGTCAATGTGCTAACCTAAGACATGTCAACATTATTCAACCCTTTCCCACAAACACCTAATCTACAGCCAACGAATTTGAAACATCTTTGAAAAACAAGAAGAACAATCTCTGTAAATGAAAGTAGTATAGTTTAATATGAGCAGTTTAATCCTTTTGCCGCAATGTTTTCAAAATAGTCCGCTACAGAGTCGTCTTAAGGCGTTTATAAAAACTATTTAAAGCGGCGTCGAACGTTGCGTCCGAACCACTCAAATTCATTGGCGTACATACCGGTTTTCCACGAGAGCGGAATACTTATCTTGTTCTAGTATGTACATACATACATGTAGTGTTGTTATAAGGCCAGTAACGGGTTGGTTTATCAGCCTCATTAAATCGTTCCACACTGGAGTTAGATCCTTGATAACAGTGCAAACAAATACAAACTACCATGAGATATCTGCCCGCGGTAGTCGTGTCGGAGCAAGGAACTGTTCTTAGCCTCATGCTTGATGGCTATCAACGGATCGTGGTGTTGGGTTTAACCCTTCCCTCATATAGACGCTTTCTGACGCCTCTGCAGCAGACGGATTTTGAAAGCATAGTGACAAAAGAAGAAATTGCACAAAACGTGCAATTTCTCCATTTGCCACAATGTTTTCCACTTTTTGTCATAGGTTATCCATTCAATTATGGAGATTTTCTATGTTTTGACAATATACGTCTGCTGCAGAATTGTCGTATGAGGGAAAGGGTTTAAACAGACTTATATGTTCAGTTAAAGCAAGTAACAAGTTAATTTAGGCAAAGTTACATAAAACCCCTTACACAAATATGTATCAGAAAATTAATACTTCTCCCCGATGGTGTGCATTTACATATACAGACTATTAGGTACTTACTGTCGTACACAGGTTTATAATTTCAAATTTGTATTGTTTGAACTGAAAGTCGAAAACGTTGAAAAGTGTATTTTCGCCGTGATCAAATCTGAAGACTTTGAAAACTGGAATAACACTCCAATTAAACAAAACACAACATATGGAAACGCATACATCTCTTATCTATCAGTGTACAAAACAGTTCTAACCGAACGAACCTATTTTAAGTGGCTTATTTATCTGAGAACTTCTAAACCGTTTAATTCTTTCGAAATACATAACTTCAGCCTCAAAGAAAAGAACCAGGATCCCTTTATAGAGGGCTTACTCTATAAACCATGTAGAAAACGCACGAGAAAAGGAGACATTGCTCTTTTCGACAAATGTCTCTATTTCTGATTTGTTCTCTTGTACTGTATCATTTATGTGATTAATTACAGCACTATTTTGTGCTGCCGGATACATTACAGGTTGGGAGAGATCGAATTCAGCGAAGGCTGCCAACCGAGAATCTTAACCGTGAAATGTGTACGACAACGAACAGCGAAAAGTTAATGCGCTAATGGTTCGACATTGTTTGCTTATTATTGAGGACAGCGAATGAAGTATTCAAAACAAGAGCCAGAACAATCCATCATTCTGTGGATAAAGATCAGAAGAGGCTAAACTTCAGCAATTTGCACTCTATATGTTATTGCCCATAACGTGTCACTCGACCCACTTCCATACTTAATTGGTTCCGTTATTTCCCTCACCCCTCTTAGAATTAAACACGTATTAAAAATGTGCTACAATTTGTGCTATGAAACATGCCTTATGACCTAGATTGTTATCTAAGACTGGAAACATTCCATTCATATAACTATTTCAGATATAGAGTTTGCACTAACATTAATTTATAACATATTTAAATATCAAGACACTCTTCAAACCTGAGATGAATGAATGTGTTTTCAGTGTGTGTAGGGAGCGGATACACTAGACAGATAGGTGATCATTCGGGACTAGGGACAGGGTGTAGCGTTATTTCTTTCTCAGATACAGACAACAGTTGACGCCTCTTTCTTTTCAAAACACAATGGGTAAAAGTAACGTCAGAAATACACGACGCTGCATGCGATACACTCCATTGAGGCCAATTCATTCCCACATAGATACCGAGGGCTTGGCTTGAAACGGTTGTAAGTAAAATTGGCATTTTTTTTACTAAGGTTAATCACCTGGCCATAAAGTCTTTATAAGCGTTAAATAATTTTTCTTGGTAAATAATGCGAATTTAGGTGCCATTGCTCGTTCTGAGCAATGGCACCTAAATTTGCATTTTTTACAAAGGTGTCAAAATTGCCCCTAAACCAGGGTTTTCAAAATAGGTTTTTAGTTACAACCGTTTCACGCCAAGCCCTCGATACATTTTCTGACGCCTATGCAGCGGATGCATTTTGAAAAGATTGTAACAAAATGGAGAACTTTTTCATAATGATCAATCATCAATGTATCCCTTTGTCATAATGTTTTCAACTCTATTCAATGATTAAAGGCTTCATTTATAGAGCTTTCCCATATTCGGAACCATGTCGAGGGCTTGGCGTGAAACAGTTGTAACTTAAATTAGTATTTTTTTTTTTACCAAGGTTAATCACCTCGCCATTAAGTCTTTATAAGCGCTAAATCATATTACTTGGTAAACAATGGAAATTTAGGTGCCATTGCTCGTTCTGAGCAATGGCACCTAAATTTGCATTGTTTACAAAGGGGTCAAAATTGACCCTAAACCAGGGTTTTCAAAATAGGGTTTTAGTTACAACTGTTTCACGCCAAGCCCTCGAATGTGTGCTCGAAGTCTTCGTCTGAATATTTATTGGTTTACAGTCTTTGGTCAAACCGGGGTCTCCGACAAGTCAAAAACGCAGTTCCGTAACATATGGGCACCGATATGTCGCCCTATATATCTTTCACAATCAAATATAACCGTTTTGATTCTTACAAACTACAAAGTTATCTACAATGTCTAATAGTTATCTATTTGCTTAAGTCCTTGATTTCCGATTTCCGAATCAAAAACGTAGTTCCGTAACATCTGGGCAGCAATATGTCGTGTTATGTATATGTTGCAATCAAATGTTATCGTTTTGATTCTTACTAACTACTAAGTACATCCTATACTCTTTTAAAGTCTAGCTATGAGCCACCAGGTATGTATCTATAAGTCAGCCGTTCCATGAGAAAACCGACATTGTGGACGCGTAAAGTATCGACCCGGACCATCCTTAGGATGCCGCGCAGGCTAACCCAGACAGACACTTTTCACCTCCTGTGGATTTTCTGTTACAGGAATCAATGATCTATACCTCTATCCCCCTGAGAAGGAATGTGTCGGTTCGGAAAAGCCTGCGCGGACTGCGCCGGCTGATCTGGATCGATTCATTACGCAATGTTGGTTTTCTCGTTGGACGGCTTAGATATAGTGTGTACTCATACCGTAATTAATGAACACAGTTTAATAGATCATTCAAAGATAAATATTCCAACACGCGCTCTGGAAACGAGAATAAATGTAAAGTTAACATAGAAAGACGTTATCATTTAGTATGTACTACACGCTTGAAATACATGAATCTTCAGTTTCTAGATTGACAAATGGTATCTTGTAAAAAGAGTCGCACATGACGACAAAGCAGTAGGCCGAATGAACATATAACGAGTCCAATCATTCTCACAGTACCTACATCAAGATCAGCATATCAGAAGTATTTTTGTTTTTGTACGTGAAGATCTCATTAACCCTTTCCCTCATATAGACGCTTTCCGACGCCTCTGCAGCAGACGACTTTTGAAAACATTGTGACAAAAGGGAAAATTGCTCAATACGAGCAATTTCCGCTTACGTAACAATGTTTTCAACTCTATAAAAAGATTACCCTTTCATTTAAAGAGATTTTAGCAATTTTTGCTGTAGATTTGTCGTAAGTGGGAAAGGGTTAAGTTTATATTATAGGTTATTGACCCTGTACTGTGAACTCATAGTTGGACCGAGTTCTTGGGTTGACGTTGCCGAGCTTGCGAGGCTACGCTCGCCAAAGAACGAGATCCAACGATGATTTCACAGTACAGGCTCAATAACCTTTTTATCTAGAGTTGATAAATCTGCTTCCGAAATCGAAACAAACTGTTTGTTTACATACGTAGTAATTTTGTAGCAAATGCCGTTTGAAAAGTTGAATTAAAACGGTTACGTTATTGTTTTGATGACGTCATGCACGTGCATGACCAACATTTTAGTCGCGCGTGCCATGTAACAGTATATTGTTATCCGGTAGTCCCTAGCATGTTAATTATGCGGAATTTCGCACGTCCTTATCTACGGTCATGATAACTCCTTGACACCGGTCATGATCAAAAAATCATGACCACTTTCTTCAATGCAAAGTTAACGGAACAATATGAAAGTATGCAATAATGTCTAGTACAGGATGACAGGACTCTGAATGACTTTTGTATCAGCCAATCAAAATAAACAGGGGAGATAACCCATATAAGAAAACGATATTGAGAATCTGATTGCCGAGTGTTTCGATTGTATGATTTGTTTGTTTGTTTGGAGTTTAACGCCGCTTTCAACAGCTTTGGTCATATCACGGCGGTCAGTGCACCTACCCATGTTTTCCTGGCTTTCCCACACCAGTACTTACACAACATTCTTTCGAAGCCATCGATTGTATGAAAGGAAGAGACCTTTTATGTGGTGTCGTCATATCAACAATATTTAGTACAGCGAAGTATGTTTTGTTTGATTTCAATGAGTTTGCTTCTGTGATTGACTAATTGGTGACAACTGTAGATATCGTACACTGGTCACAAATGCCCTAAGGTTATTAATTGCAGGGCACAATTCATGGTAACGTTGACATACTGGAATCTGAACAATCTAGAAGCACATGTTTGAATCTACACTCAATTCAAACACAAGAGGGTAGCCAACTATAATGGTAAACTTTCCCCGATAAATTGACTTCTGAAAAACATTGCCGTAAAATGAGAAAACAAACAAAACACTTTTATACTTCAGCGTCGAATTTGAAGATGTTTATCTTTCCCTCAGACGATCGATAACAAAAACAAGCGGAAAGCCTTGGTGGCGTTGTGATAGATCGTCCGCGGGTGCGATAGGATGCAGGTTCGATTCCACACACCGGGTCATACCAAAGCCTTTAAAATGGTAGTCATGACCAGCCCTCCTTTGCGCTGAGGATTGAGGGACTTGAATTACGACTGACTCCTTAGTGTCAGGATAAGTGGAAGAGTAGTACGGCTAATTTACCCAGGAAACGCCGTGTTATTACTGAAACATTGTCGAAAGAGGCATAAACACCGTTAATTAAAACAAACAAACGAACCTAAAATAGCATAGCAGGTAAACGGTTAACCATTTTCCTCATAGGACGATTCTGCAGCAGATGACTTTGAACATATTTTGTCAAAAAATAGAAAATCTCCATAAATGAATGGATAACCTATGACTAAAAGTGGAAAACAATGTGGCAAAAGGAGAAATTGCTCATTTTGAGCAATTTCTTCTTTTGTCACTATGTTTTCAAAAAACAGTCTGCTGCAGAGGCGTCAGAAAGCGTCTATATGAGGGAAAGGGTTAACTAAGTAGTTAACTTGCTGTTTTTAAAACGTCAGCCATGCTGGTATTCAACACGACATTTTGGCAATCAGTTTCCCCCAGATAATTATCACCTTATTCAATTTAACTCTAATTTTCTTGTCGTGCGTTATTACGCGGTAATTAACTTTCCTGTTCTCAAACTTGTTAGAAACGTATCATATCTTCGTTTCTGAGAAACACTGTAGTTGCAATTTTATGACGTTTTTACCTTTTCTTAATTCACTTACATTTTTAAACATACAGACGCACTTCGACGCGTTCGAAGGTATGAGCACTCAAACAAAGTATACTGCTTCCTCAACAAGTATGCTACAGACGACTTTGAAAATATTTAGATACATTATAGAAACTCTATACAAACGAAAAAAGCCCCACTTTTAATAGAGTTTAACATATACTGGGCTGGAAAGATAAATGAGTCAACGCGCGAGAAAACCAACATTATGGCCTCTGCGTAATGTATCACCACAGATTAGCATGCGTAGTCCGCGAAGACTGATCCGGCCCGACACATTTCGTCTCAGGGGGATAGAGGTATAGAGTAATGATTTCTGAACAGAACATCCACAGGAGGCGAAAAGTGTCTGTCCGGGTTAGCCTAAGCGGCATGCTTAGGCTGATCCGGGTCGATACTTTACGCAAAAACCACAATGATAGTTTTCTCGCGAGACGGCTTAAATTACGAATTTTTAGCAAGTTCTCCTTTAGCTACAATGATCTACTGCAGCTGAATCAAACTGCGTCTGTTTGTGAGTAATGACAAATATGAATACAATCTAAAATTATTAAGACCAATCAAATCTTTCCACAGTATGTGGTGAAACATCCGGTGGTCAACATGCCCAGAGAAATGAACCCTTTCCCACTTCCTGTCTCATCTGCAGCAGACGAACTTTGAAAACATCGTGGCAAAAGAAGAACTTGCATATAATGAGCAATTTACCACTTTGCAACAATGTTTCCAATCTCATTAAAATCATCTCCTATTAACGCTACGCTTAGCTTACATTTGGTCAGATCGTGTACTTTAGTCAGATTGCAATGATTCAAACTTTATTCAATCAAGCTACTTTGATTTATAGATATTATTCCAAAGTCGTTTGCTGCAGATTTGTTATAATGTGGGAAAGGTTTAAAACTCCAGCTATCTTCGTGGGGGAGTGATAGATGTATTTACCATTTATTATCCCCTTTATTCGTCCGCGCGTCCGTCCGTAACAACCATGTGACCACTCTACACTGAACATCCTTCGACCGATCTTAACCACACTTGGTATACAGTTAGTATATGGCAAGGTCTAGAAGCCTTTTTTATTTTCAAGGTCATAGGTTAAAGGTCAAGGTCAAAATTGGACTTTGACTATTTTCCCATATTAATAACCTTGTGACCACTCTACACTGAACATCCTTTGACCGATCTTAACCAAACTTAGTATACAGTTAGTATATGGCAAGGTCTAGAAGCCTTTTTTATTTTCAAGGTCATAGGTTAAAGGTCAAGGTCAAAATTGGACTTTGACTATTTTCCCATATCAACAACCTTGTGACCACTCTACACTGATCATCCTTTGACCGATCTTAATCAAACTTAGTATACAGTTAGTATATGGCAAGGTCTAGAAGCCTTTTTTATTTTCAAGGTCATAGGTTAAAGGTCAAGGTCAAAATTGGACTTTGACTATTTTCCCATATCAACAACCTTGTGACCACTCTACACTGATCATCCTTTGACCGATCTTAACCAAACTTAGTATACAGTTAGTATATGGCGAGGGGATGCATCCGCTTTGCGGTGCCCTTTTTCATTTATTGTCGCAGGCATTTTGATTGCTCGTATCAAACCTACTGCCACTCTGTTTTACAAAAGAAAGCATCTTTCTAGGACATGGTTCTAGTCAGACAATATATTCGAGTAATCACAAGTCAATCTTAGTTATCTCAATCGAAGACTCTAGACTAATGGTGATGACCTCCTAGACACCAATTACCAATTCCCATATATATACGCTATTTGATACATATGCAGCAGACGTCATTTGAAAACAGTGTTGAAAAAAGCAGAAATTAATATAATGAGCAATTTCTCGCCTTTCCACACTGATTTCTAAACTCTGTTTAATAACTATACTCTTTATCGTAGATTTTCTACATCATGCCTATGTCTTTAAAGTCGTATGCTGCTATTTTGTTGTATGTGGGAATGGGAAAACACGTTGAAAGCCGCGTCCCTTGAATCGCTGAACACAAATGGCAAAACAGTCATCAAAGACAGTATTGTAAATGCGTGTGTTGATTCGCTTCACGGGACGTGAGACAAATTGATGTTATATGACATGGGCTTAAAAGCTTCGGCGATGGATTTGTCCCCTGTAACATACTCAAATCTGTCGATGTCATAGAGCCGTCTTCTTTGAAAACAGAACCAGCACCACACTGACAATTAGTTTTAAAACATTGCAGATAATGGGAGGCATTATTCATCATGGGTAGATTCTCCTTTTCCCATGATCTTTCAAAAGTTATTTGCTGCGGTACGTCAAAAACGGTTAAACTGCTACACAAGTCAGCCTTAACCCTTTCCCACATACACCAAACTTGCTGCAGACGACTTGGATAAATATTTTGGCAAATCAAGTTAAAGTAAATGAAAACATAGTGGCAAAAGAAGTAATCACTCATTATGAGCATGCTTGCATTATGTCACAATGTCCGTAAAGTCGTATGCGACAAGGATCTGCATGTCGGAATATGGTTAAGAAACACACGATTCTCGATGATAGGAAGCAGGGGCGTAGCTCCCTTTAGGCACTGTAGGCACGTGCCTACACATTTTTTATAAACATGCCACAAAATGCAGCTGCGGCGATACACATCTGCGTAATGTATCGACCAGATCAGCCTGCGCTATTCGCGCAGACTGATCCGGCCGACACATTTCGTCTAAGGGGGGATAGATAGAGTAGTGATTAATGAAACAGAGACGGCCTACATTGCAGATAATGAGAGGCATTATTGCCAAGCTACGCCCCTGGGAAGTGATATATAACTGTCGTCAGCAGTTTTCCATATCCAATAACCTTAACGTAGGGAATTATTATGTTACAGTAGCGATACTTGGCTTTGTATAGTACTACTACTAGGCGCGTGAAAAAAAAATCTCGCACAACTTCCGCATTTTGAATGACGTTAAGTCTTATTCCAATGACGTCATATCATATCATATTTCAGTGATGTAATATTACCTCAAATACGGAATTCTAATTAGTTAGTGCACGAATTTGCGTCGGAAAATGTGCAGGTATATAATAAAAAAATAAAGATGCATGGATGAACGGCCGAGGGATTAGCTTGGCGGATTTAGAACCTAGGTTGGATCCCATTTTGCGGCGGTCATTGTTTAGTGTCCTTTGGCCAGACACATTTCCTAGCCTCGTGCTGTTTACACAGGGGTCACTAATGAAATGTTGCCTTGAACTAGCTGAAATAATGATGAAGATGGCGTAACATACTAATTAAACATGGTGTTGGTAATCCCTAAATTGTAAAACTACAGTAGTTGATTGATTTATTGGGATTAAACGCCGGTTTTCATTAATATTTGTCATATTACGGCTGCAAGTTCACCTACCAACATGTTTCCTGGCATTTTCACACCAGTTCTCCTCACTACAGTCTTTCCGAGCAACTGGTTGCTTTTCCACATATGCTGTCAGCTAATTGGTGGAAGACGAATGGCGCTTGTCGCATAGACCTTTGTCAACCGCCGGAGAGAATGGCCAATGTGAAATTTAAAAGTCATATACATTGTAGTAACAATTTGCATTTATTGATATACTTTAAAGTATCAAACATATTTTATTGCAAAAAAAACCACACAAAAACAAAAAGGGATTTTAAGGGGAAATGTATGCTAGTACTTTCCGTGACAGCCATGTTTGATATTTGCTAAGATATACAGCAGACTGACCCTTTGGTCTAAATCTGGCATACTGGTGTACCACCCATTGTCTGACATTTACGTGGAACGGTACTTCAGTATAAATCCAACGATCACTTGAAGGCGTCGATGACTTGAGGTAATTTCTGGAGGGAGGCTACTGTAGTACATCAACCTGTTCTATCGATGTTTTCTTCTCGCACACAACTTCCACATGCACAATTATTTTCAATGACTTGTTGTATTTCCCCAATGATGTGGGCACAAATTTGTTACGTCTGCACAATTGGAAATAAAAGCCACGTCACAACAATACAGATATGACCTAAACTTACCTCTATTGATACGTCGTCTGTCGTTGTAAGGTTTTAATCTTATTTAATACATATTTCGCCATCTACAAAGTATAATTTCTGTTTTATTCTCATGTAAATCATTGAATTGATTCTAAGTATTAAATAATTTGATATTTGAAATTTCAAAAATATATACTGACGATCAGCATCAAATTGCATACTTGTATTTTTGGACTTGTTTGATTGTTTGTATGGTGTTTTACGCCTCTTTCAACAATGTGTTAGTTTTAACACGGCGTTTCATTGGTACATTACCAATATTACTAGTTCAATCCTGACACATGTGAGTCAATTGTAATGCTAACTCCACAATCCTGACACAGGTGAGTCAGTTGTAATGCTAACTCCACAATCCTGACACAGGTGAGTCAGTTGTAATGCTACATGTAACTCGACAATCCTGACACAGGTGAGTCAGTTGTAATGCTAACTCCACAATCCTGACACAGGTGAGTCAGTTGTAATGCTAACTCCACAATCCTGACACAGGTGAGTCAGTTGTAATGCTAACTCCACAATCCTGGCACAAGTGAGTCAGTTATAATGCTAACTCCACAATGCTGATTGTCAAGGAGGGAAAGTCATTACAAGACCTCCCGCACTGAGATAGACTGGACTCTCTACAACTGCCCAACCAAAGCGGTCTAATGGATAATCATGCAATTGCATAATTGTATTGTTGGACTAAACGCTTTCACACTTACAACAAATATGAAGCAGACAACTTTGTAACATTTGTGCAAAATATAAAAAATCTCTGAAAATTAAAAATTAATAGAATAGAGTTAAAAACTGCACACTACGGGCTCATTTATTCTGACACCGACGAGTGAATCGTTATGTTTACACCACAATCATGAACGTTAAGACGCTAAGCAATAACCAGCATTTGTAATGTCTTTGGTAAAACCTGACCGATGTCATACCCGCGACCTCCTGCATCGAGGCAAACGCGTTACCACTACACCACCGACGAGATTACAGCAAGGACACGCATATTGTAGAATTATGCAAATGTTCAAATAATACACACACGTTTTCTTTCTCATGATTGTGTAAAATCGCAAATATTGTGAACGCTTTCCCTGCGCCAGACAACGTTTCCCCAGCTGACGCATTCTGATGACGTTTTTCAAACAGTGGAATTGTGTACCTTTTCAACAATACTTGAACCCTTTCTAACATACAGACAGCCAATATAGATTATAGTAAATTTTCAAAGCCATTCTTTGTAATCTAAACGTATACTGTTTGCCAAATACGTTTTGAATGATTTGTTGACCTATTATTGAAAATAACAGATCTATATAAGATTTCGGATATGCGCAGGATGATCTGGACTTCAATGGTCACACGCCCTTTATTTATTTAAAGCGTAGCGTCCCTCATTTTGACAATTAATCTTGACCAACATTTGTAAGAAATACCTAGTGATTTGTTTTTCCTGCATGACGCGCGTGTACGTCCCCGATATAGGGAAACAGGTGTCGGCAAATCTAAGCAGCAAAACTAAGATGAACTTCATATTGCTGAAACGACACTCAATGGTAATACGTTATTTCGTGTCACCTTTTGTAATAGAATATACTGTTTGCCCTGGAAATAAGAGAATACACTTCTCAGCTTATTTTCAACTTATCTTCAGTCAATGCTTACTCACACACAGACGCTTTCTGACGCCTCTGCAGCAGACGACTTATGAAAAGAATGTGGCAAAAGGAGAAATTGCTCATAATAAACAACTACTTCTTCTGCAAAGTTGTTTTCAAATGTATTCAATAATTGTTCTTTCATTCATAGAGAGTTAGGACGTTTTCGAAGTATTCTGCCGCGGATCTGTTGTATTTGGGAAAGGGTTAATCCTTTCCAAGACGTACTCAACATTTGACACCTTTGTGAAAGACACAATCTGTCAGAATGAGACATTTTACCCCTTTTTCTCAACAACGTTTTAGATTCTGTGTCAGATTCTATACGTCCAGGCGTCCGGGTATTACACTTTTTCATTAGATGTTTTCAAAGCAGACGAACATGTCTAAATGTATCAAGTTAACAGTCATATTTCCCTAGGGATTGAATGTTTATATTAATTTCCCTTTTCTTCAAGCAAGTATTGTTGCTGTTCCTATTCTTTAGAGAAATAATGGAAACATTGTGAGAAAAGGATCTGCTGTCCATTTCAGTAGTTTCTATTTTTTTGTGTTTGCAATTTTAACTGTGTATCATTGTGCAGTAGATGTAACTTTAAATACTTGAACCGAATCGTTCTGCATCTACAATCAGTGGAGACTCAGCTGAACAGTCCGATCAGAACCTCCATTGTTCAGTTTCTATTGAGAAGACGAAGAGCTAGAATTATAGCCTCAAAGGTTCCACACCTATATATCAAAGCAAAAGGCGGATGCATAACGACCCAAAGTAACTTAGGGGACTAATATCGAAGTAGTTGCCCCTTCTAACACCATCTCTGATACAGAACACTTTTGGCACCATGTAACGGCAATTAACCCTTTGCTATATTCTGGGTATTCTAATGTTATAGTCACTTGTTTTATAAACATCTTAAGGCAATAAACCCGAAACACATTGAGATGTTAAGAATGTTCCCCCGCCATTTATTTGTCCTTTATTATGCGTCTGTCATTGCACTGACACTTTCTTTTTTGACTGGTTCATACAAGTGTCATGGAAGCTTGGACAAGTTGTTTCCTATATAAATTACCTACATACTTCATACAAGTGTCATGGAAGCTTGGACAAGTTATGTCCTGGTTAAAATACCTTCATACTTCACACAAGTGTCATGGACGCTTGGACAAGTTGTTTCCCATATAAATTACCTACATACTTCATACACGTGTCATGGACGCTTGGAGAAGTTCCGTCCTAGTTAAAATCTCTTCATAGTTCTGTCCTGGTTAAAATACCTTCATACTTCATACAAGTATCATGGACACTTGGAGAAGTTCCGTCCTAGTTAAAATCCCTTCATACGTCATACAAGTACCATGGATGCTTGGACAAGTTATGTCCTGGTTAAAATACCTTCATACTTCATGAAAGTATCATGGACGCGTGGAGAAGTTCCGTCCTAGTTAAAATCCCTTCATACGTCATACAAGTACCATGGATGCTTGGAAAAGCTATGTCCTGGTTAAAATCCCTTCACACTTCATGCAAAGGATAATTGACAATGGAGCTTGGACGTGCTCCTGTTTCACCGACCTACGTCAAAGGTCGAGATCACTATTACTATAAATAGTCTGCCGTGTGTAAGAATAGACGTCAGCACCCGTTTTTGGGTGGTTCATACAAGCATCATGGACACTTAGACAAGTTATGTCCTGGTTAAAAATCCCTTCTTTTTCATACAAGAATCATGGACGCTTGGACAAGTTAAAATCTCTTCACACTTCATACAAAGGAGTATTGACAATGGAGCTTGGACGTGCTCCTGTTTTACCGACATACGTCAAAGGTCGAGATCACTATTACTATAAATAGCCTGCCGTGTGTAAGAATAGACGTCACCACTCGAGCACTTTTGTTTCAGCTTTGACGTATTCTCGTTTCACTGATAAAAGATAAAGGTCAAGGTCACATTTGCTATTAACAGCCTACCGTTTGTACAAAATGACATTATCCATCTAAAAAGTTCAATTGTGTGCGGACTACTTTTATACTTCATAAATATGGTGTTAGTGTTAGGGGAGCTTCTGCGATTTTACATTTCACAAACCAAGGTCAAAGGCAAAGATCACAGTTTATATTAATAGTTGATTATGTTTACGAAATGCTCTCATCGCTCGAGCACTTCATATGATAATCAGTACCACTTGCTGAGTCAAAGGTAAAATTCACGAATGCAATAAATAGCCTACCGAGTGTACGAAACGATTCATAGCACTTTCAACTGTGGGTTGTATTTCTTCATACTTCATACAGTGGTTTTGTTATAAGAGAGCTAAATCGCCCTTCGCCTATATCCAGGTCAATGCCTCTAAGTCACAATTATCATGTAGATTTCTTTGTATATCTTACAGACGTTTTCTAGTGAAAATACTGCTTTCAAATGGCGTCAAGTGCAGAGATGTAATTTTCAGGAAGATCAAACAATTAATTTACAATATTATTCCTTATTAACCCTAACCTTATGCCTGCTACAAACGACTTTACAAGCCTTTGCAGCAGCTGCCTTTTAAAACAGATTGTGAAAAGGAGAAATTGATCAATGTGAGCATATATTTTCAAGATACAATTTGCCACGGATAGACGCAACAAATATCGCACCATAAACTTATTGGACACCAATTTCCGTATTCACACTTACAATCTCCGAGATCGATCCCAATTGTCTGCATATCGTGTTCACGTCCGACAGTTGTACATTACTGGGAAATTTAGGGTCACCACCGACATTCCAGGATATCATTGAGAAACGGCTGGCCTATTTTTACTTTGTTTGATTGTATGGTATTTTACGCTATTTTCAAACAGTTTCATTATTATAACGACATTTCCTGGGTAAGCAGCTAATATAACTTGTACATTTAGCCTGACACCAGCGAGTCCGATTTAATGCTAACCCCAAATTTCTTGGCGCCAATGAGAGAAAGCCATCACTTCCATTTTTTTAAGTATTTGGTATGACACGGTAGTGCATCGAACATGCGGCCTTCTGCACCCGTCTCTGATGCTGTACCACTGCACCACCGAGGCGGAAGCAGTGGTTGGCGGCGATTCTTATTGCCCCTCCCCATGTGGAATTGGTGCGCGTATGCAAAGGTTCACATAGGATTTCACAGTATGCAGATAGAATGCAATCTATAAGCGCCAGACGTTGCTTATATGAGCCGTGCCACGCGAAAACCAACAGTATGGCCTCTGCGTAATGTATCGACCCGGATCGGCCTGCGCAGTCCGCGCAGGCTAATCCGGGACGACACATTCCGTCTCAGGGGAATAGAGGTATAGAATAATGATTCCTGAAACAGAAAATCCACAGTAGGCTATAAGTGTCTGTCCGGGTTAGCCTGTGTGGCATGCTCAGGCTGATCAAGGTCGATATTTTACGCAGAATCCACAATGTTGGTTTTTATGTAATTCGGCTCATAAACTATTCACTTAGTTTATTATTGCCTCCCCAGCGTTTGTTTGATGTTTTATCCTGACACCAGCGAGAATTAATCCCACATTCTTTGCACCAGATCTGACCTAAACTTATATTGTAGAGGGGCTACACATTTTGTTTTTCGTTGCTCACACGGAAATGCTGCTATGTATATATGTAACAAAGAAAGACACTTACGAATGTGGAAAGAATGTGTCTATATATATATATATATATATAGATGCTCAACTGAGTTTTCCCTGTACGCAGATGCAACAAGACTCCAAATAGACAGACGTGGCTAATATATAATTTGATATATTGGTCTTTTAGCAGCATGCTTGGATGGTATCGGTGGATCGACTTAGTCATACTTTGTCCCAACGAATTTGTCATTTCTAACATAATCAGAAGACGGGCCAATATCCCTATAAATGTCTCGGCGGCATTCTTTGAATAAACAAGAGCTGTCATGGGATATTAAGCTCGACTGTTCGAAATGCTTGTGTAATAATAAAATATAGGTTTAATTAATGCTACAGCAGACGGGTTCTAGGATAAACTATGGATATCCTCTAAAAAATAAAGTATAAATACTTGATGCAGTATTGATGCAGGGTCATGACAAAACTCCAGGATACACGTATTTTATTTGACTTATTGATTTATTGATATATGTGTCCATGCTTAGAATATATCTGTTGATCGACTTAGTCTAACTTCGTACCGACATATGTTTCATTTTTAATGCAATCACAGAACATTCAATAAGTCGTGTAACGGAAAATGGGTCTTTTGTATCTATAAACCGCCATCAATGCCTTCAATGTTCAGCTATTGCCTCGGTGGTGCACCGCTGAAAACCAATCAAGTTCTTGTAACAAAAGGTGAATTGTGATTTATCTTAGCCTGTACGCCATCCTCATATACATGGACTTCTACTTCCATTGTCCAGATTTTCAATTATTTCCTTCTTTCAGGTTACCGTTTTTAAAAATATAATCTGAAGAAATAAGGAAAACATCTGAAACATTTCCAACGTATGTACATCGAATATGTAGCAGAAATCTTAAAAACCGTCTAGTCAAAAATATGAAAACCGTCCGTACATGAAATGATTATTATTAAAAACAATATTGCAACAAGACGTATTTCTTATTATTTTTTTGCGTTTTACCACAATGTTTTACAAAAGTCATATGCTGCAGAAACGCCAAAATCTAATCTGCATGTTGGATAAGTTTAACTGATTAATGTTTCTTACAGCGTTACTCACTGATTAGTTAAATCAGGTAAGTTTAATTTGATCTAGAATCGTCTAAAAACAATTACCGCGGGCTTTACAATTACAACACGTGGTACAGTGTCTTGCAATCCCATTACAACCATACCTAAACTTCGCTGCGTCATCTGAGATTGACATTTGTGTCAGCAAATCAAATTGTCGCAACAGCGGAGAAATCCAATATAAATAATCGAGATTGTCGAGTATTCCGAATGCATATGATATTTAAATGTTTAGCAGGGGCGTAGCTCCCTTTAGGCACTATAGGCACGTGCCTACACATTTGTTCTCAAAATGCCCAAAATACAGCTGCGGCGATACACATCTGCGTAATGTATCGACCAGATCAGCCTGCGCAGGAGGCGAAAAGTGTCTATCCAGGTAGGCCTGTGTGGCATACTTAGGCTGATCCGGGTCGATACATTACGCAGTGTCCACAATGTTGATTTTCTCACGAGACGACCTACACATTGATTATTGCAAACCTACGCCCCTGTGTATGCGGTGTCGTCAGATCCAATATACGCACAGAAGTATTTTGGTCTGATTTAAATGAGATAAGTTTATTGATGCCTCTGCTGCCTGCAAACGATCTTAGTAAACATCTCGTGAAACAGGGAAAACTGTCCAACCTTCCCTACAATGTATTGTTATTACAAGTCTTATCATATCTCCTAATTATCTGATGTTCTGGCATCTTCTTAAAATGATGCTTGCGACCTCCCGCATAGGCTCGCGTTGGACTTTTCTGATACCAAGCGAAAAGATTCCCCTTTTTAACATAACAAGTCTATAATATATTTTGGTAAACAATAACTCATTTATTAATATAAAGAGCTACAAACGGAACCACTGGAATGCAAATTGTACTGAGTTTTCTGGCAAAATCCCCGGGGAAAAACCGGGAGAAATTTAGCAGTTCTGACAATTGTAGTGTTTTGGTATTTACTCCATCATGCACAGAGTAACGACATGCACAAATGAGCCTTTGTGCGTACATGTTGTAAACGAGAGTAGCTAAACCGAGGGTAACATTCCTTCATTGCTCAACATCCATTTGTACTAAGCAACTACTTTATTGAGTACTTGATCGCAAAAATAACCTCTTTGTAACAGCTACCTGCTTTCAATAAGCAGGTTTATGTGTTCATTTCTGTAGCTGCTTAAGGCAGGAGTGACTGATTTGTATCTACATAGTGCTTAAAACAAAAGCCGTAAGAAAGCTACACCGCACCAAACGGGACTCTTTTCTTCTGGGCTCCAGCAAGACTTATATAGGTAGGTATTTCGCCCGACAGGTTGTAATTCGTATAGCTACTGTCAGACACGATTAGAGACACCTTCTTGTAGCATGTTAACCCGTTCCCACCTGTACACGCATCTTGCCGCATCTGCAGAAAACGACTTTTGAAAACATTGTGACAAAAGGAGAAATTGCTCAAAACGAGCAATTTCTCCTTTTGTCACAAAGTTTTCCATTTATTTCAGTAATTATACCTTACAATAATAGAGATTTTCCATATTTTTGGTAGACCTTTTTAAAGTCGTCTGCTGCAGATTTGTTGTATGTGGGAAAGGGTTTACCAGTAAATCGCTGAGTTCCTGCAACTGATATCATCCCCAATCCTCGGTGTATACGTTCTTATACAAGTATACGTCTTGATTTGCACAGTTCGAAATTGTGGTTTTAAGATGCGCAAATATTGTCGAAAGTCGCGTAGAACGTACTATGCGGTCAGGGGCGTAGCTTGGCAATAGTCAATGTGTAGGCCGTCTCGTGAGATAATCAACATTGTGAACTCTGCGTAAAGTATCGACCCGGATCAGACTAAGCATGCCACACAGGCGTACCCGGATATACACTTTTCGCCTCCTGTGGATTTTCTGTTTCAGGAATCACTACTCTATCTATTCACCCTTAGACGGAATGTTTCGGCCGGATCAGTCTGCGCGGACAGCGCAGGCTGATCTGGTCGATACATTACGCAGATGTGTATCGCCGCAGCCGCATTTTGAGGGCATTTTAAGAAAAAATCTTAGTGCCTAAAGGGAGCTACGCCACTGGCGGTATCCTTATCCTTATACCGTACAGACACGTTTTGATGCATCTAAAAACACGACTTTTAAGAACAGTGTGAACATAGGAGATATTGCACATTCTCCTTTTGTGACAATGTTTTTAACTGTATTAAGTAATTTGTACTTTCGTTTATGGACATTTTCAATTTATTTGCTAGGGTTTTTGAAAGCAGCATTTATTAACCCTTTCCCTCATATAGACGCTTTTTGACGCCTCTGCAGCAGACGGGTTTTTGAAAACATAGTGACAAAAGAAGAAATTGCTCAAAACGAGCAATTTCTCCTTTTGCCACAATGTTTTCCACTTTTAATCATAGGTTATCCATTCAATTATAGAGACATTTTATTCGTGGCCAAAATATGTTCAAAGTCGTCTGCTGCAGAATTGTCGTATGAGGGAAAGGGTTAAATCATATATAACCCTTCGAACACAGGACCTATTTCAGTTATCACTTTCATATCATTGTTCGTATTTCGGTGGCTCCTAAATGCACGTTTCTAATGAGACCAAATGCCTCGTTTTGAATTCAATTTGAATAACATTTTTTTTTTACCAAAGACTGTGTTTAGACACGATAACTTTTCAGTAAATTAATAGTAACGTTACTTGTATTATTGTATTATTGTATTGTTGTATTATTGTATTATTGTATTATTGTATTATTGTATTATTGTATTGGTGTATTATTGTATTATTGTATTATTGTATTGGTGTATTATTGTATTATTGTATTATTGTATTAGTAAAGCAAACATTCATAAGACACCACTCACTTCTTAATGATATTCTTAATTATGTACATGTATCACTGAATAGATGGCTGAGTTTACTTATGCATATTCATTGTTAACAGAGTATAGAGAACCCATGACACCTAAGGGCGGAATATCCACATGTTCCCCCACAGTGCGTTTAATAAAACCTGGTACGTGTTTATTGTTTTAGGATAACTATATATCACATAAAATGTAACATAAGAATTTAGGTATTCTAGCGTTTCCCGCTTTTATATTGTGAACATCCCAGCGAAAACTTTTGGTTTGACAGTACTAGACTAGAACTGAGTTAAGATAAGAATAATGAATGTCGACTAGAAACAGACGAATGTTTAAGCTGGATACAGTCATTACTGATTAATAGCAGACTTTTAACACATACAAACAACAATAAAAAGGCCAACAAATACAAAAGATGACACAATAAGGAACCAGATATTCCATCTGACATTTCCATGTGCCTTTTCATAATTATGTTCTAGTGTGTTCGTAAACAAGATAATGTTTTGCTAATAAAGGGGAAGAGGTCAACTTTCTATGAGTGGCATGAATTAAGCCAATGCCATTATGATAAAGAAGCGTACAAGAGCAAAGCACTATTGTAGTAATTATATGCTTAAAATGCCATTCCCATGATATTGTATAACAAGAAGCCTGTTGAGACTGTACGCCACTTGGTTTTTATGACAGTTCTGGTTTTCATGCCCACTTTGTATGACCTCCCCATGGCAACATTGAAATTATATACTTATTTACTTAACTTTAACTTAAAAATCAAACGTTTGACCTTTATCACGCTGAAATAATCTGCAGTGTACTGCATTGACTGAAAACAATTGGCGTAACATATGAGAATACTCTCTCTCTCTAATAAAAGTACATAAGGGTAGAAAACATCCAGAAAAAATAGAAATTGCTCAATATAAGCATTTTTTCTTATTCCCACTATGTTAAGAATGTTGGTTACAACAAACGCGTGAAAATACATACGCCCCGATTGTGACTAAGGGTTAATTTGGAAGCCTGCTACCATTGTTTAACTATTCAAGGATAGTATCAAGTAAAATCTATAAATATCATCTTAAATCTGTCTCCTTTAGAGGGCTAATAGTTATAAAGGGGCTGATGTTATATGTACGGTATGTGCATATAGAGCGGTACCCATTTCAGATTCAACGTTATTATTTTTGAAAGTCTTTAAATGGTGCTATTTCAAAACCGCATAGTATGGTCATGCATTTGGCAATATACAGACGTCTTCTGACGTCTCTGCAGCTTACGCATTTGGAAACATTTCGACTGTAGGAGAAATTGCTCATAATTACTCCATTTGCTACAATGTTCGTAACTTTATTTAATAATTATGCTGTTTTTGCATTTTTATCAAGCTTCCACATTTTAACTAAAAAAAATTTAAAGTCGTTTGCTGTTACCAGATGACCTCCTCGTGCAAATAAATATTGGTCCCCGGCCGGTATTTTCAAATATTGCAATGCATTTACCAGACATCTCTCTGATGCTAA
Source organism: Serripes groenlandicus (assembly GCA_031761405.1). Lineage (NCBI taxonomy): Eukaryota > Metazoa > Mollusca > Bivalvia > Cardiida > Cardiidae > Serripes > Serripes groenlandicus. The sequence goes on along the minus strand of JASEVX010000005.1, from coordinate 14,281,538 downwards.
CACGAGGAAATTATTACATAACTGCACACTATTTACTGGCAAAGGACATATTTCTACCCTTTCTCTAACATATGGGAAGTTGCTTACTTATTCATTTGCAAAAGAAACATGTCTTTAATTGACCTCTAACACTTACTAAGAGTATCATGGTGTTTATAGTGTTATCCTCTTAATCCTTTCCCACATACAAACGCATTTTGAATCAAACGACGTTTGAAAACATTCTAGCAAAATGAAAAAGATGCTCAAGGTGAGCAATTTCTCCTATTACAACACTTTTTCAACTCTACTTATACTTTTATTTTGCATTTCCCTCCACACGTTTGCATAGATGTGATCAACGTCGTATGCTGCATATTTTCTGAAGATCTGCGTGTGGAAAAGGATTAACTACGACAATCTCTCTGCAATCCGACGATTGACAAAAGTCAATGCGACATGCGTCATTCGTCTTCCACCAATGGGCTAAGTCTATGTGGAAAAGCATCCAGTTGCTTGGGAAGATTGTTGTGTGGAGTACTGGTGTGAGAAAACCAGGAAATGCATGAGTAGGTGAACTGGCCGCCGTGATATAACTGAGAAATTGTTAAAAACGACGTTAAACCCCAATCAATCAACTGCTTGAGAACTACTGTCTCAAATTTAAACAGGTATTTCTTAAAGGTAATTGATTTTCAAGTTAAAGAAAGAATGATCGATCTGGTCTAACTATTTATATATATTTACGATCTTTAGCACTCTACCATATTGAACAGGAACAAAATGTTTTCAAATATCGTCTGCTTTAGAAGCGTCAGAAAGCGTTGATATGTTGAAAAGGGCTAAGCTTGTTTCCTATAAAAGTGAGACTGCATGGCTCCACTTGGGTTGTTCGACGGCCGATCGCTTCCTTTCAAGCGCAATGATAAGTAGGCGCCTTATCCGATATCATAACCTCTTGATATCTCTAATAGATGACCTTTCATATTACGGGCAAAATGTAGCCAATGATTATTAATTGCTTCTACTTTTTCGCTAGTTTATTAGCTAAATTCACTGCGTCAGGCAAAAAGCGACATTGTTGCACAAGTATGAACAATGAAAACGAAATCAGCCATGTACTTTAACAAAGAGTTATATACGATATTCTTTCTGGCAACACATTCATCTTAGAATCAAAGACGTGTTTAATCTGTTATCAGCTGGTTCCAAAATTACAAAACTTTACTCAGTACTCATAAATTGTGGCAAATTCATTCTAGCAATTGTCCAAACATAACATAACATAACATAACATAATATTTATTGGTGTTCATTAACAATATTTATAGCCATACAAATTTATACAAAGTGGTAATGACATGAATTCTTTACCAGAAGAACAAATAAACATATTTTATATCATAGGGTACACGTATATCTATATTACAATATCTTTTACAGCTAATCTCTTTCCTTAAAAGACAGATAAATAAATTTAGCTAATCTGTTAATTTCTGTTATTGAGTTTGATGACATTAATGTATTAAATTTTTGTATAGAAGACAGAAGTCTTGTTTGCAGCACAGAGTTCATTTCTGAGCACAATGAAGGTTGTTATGTCAGAGTTTAATAGTTTCGAAGCCATGCAGCTGATGTCGAATATAGTATGCTTTATTTTTGTTTTTGTACCATGACGTATATACTTCCGTAGAACCCAGATCAAATGTTAGAAACTTGGTCGATCCGTTTTTTATAATTACATATCGCCTTTTTGGCACCACCAAATTGATGGTTTCTGGAAGCCTCACATTCTATATATATTAAAAAACAAAAAAAGTTATACAAAAACTACACATCTGCATTTCTTCCCTGATGTGATTTTCCAGGTGCACGGTAAAGGTGTAAAAATACCAGATGTGTAGCGTAAAAACCAATTCTGTATAGCAAATTGAGGAGAACTGATAAATTACACCCTGGTTACCTCACTATACCCGTGTTTTTATAGTAGCATAGAAAACGAACAGAAAATAACAAAGGTATGATGTAATCAAAGTACTGGAAGTAATGATAGCTGGTCGCTTTTCGCGTCTATTTCAGGGGCGTAGCTCCCTTAAGGCACTGTAGGCACGTGCCTACACATTTTTTCTCAAAATGCCCCCCCTCCCAAAAAAAAAAATAGACATCTGCGTAATGTATCGACCAGAACAGCCTGCGCTGTCCGCGCAGACTGATCCGGCCGACACTTTCCGTCTTAGGGGGATAGATGTATAGAGTAGAGATTCCTGAAACAGAAAATCCACAGGAGGCGAAAGGTGTCTATCCGGGTAGGCCTGTGTGGCATGCTTAGGCTCATCCGGGTCGATACTTTACGCAGAGTCCACAATGTTGATTTTCTCTCGAGACGGCCTACACATTGATTATTGCAAAGCTACGCTCCTGTATTTCCATTTGTAATGAGTTTTTAACACTAGTTTGGTTATTCCACGATGACAGAACATTTGTGTCATCCCTACGTAACTATGTGTCATGCCTACGTAATTATGTGTCATCCCTACGTAACTATGTGTCATGCCTACGTAACTATGTGTCATGCCTACGTAATTATGTGTCATCCCTACGTAACTATGTGTCATCCCTACGTAACTACGTGTCATCCCTACGTAACTATGTGCCATCCCTACGTAACTATGTGTCATCCCTACGTAACTATGTGTCATCCCTACGTAACTATGTGTCATCCCTACGTAACTACGTGTCATCCCTACGTAACTATGTGTCATCCCTACGTAACTATATGTCATCCCTACGTAACTATGTGTCATCCCTACGTGACTATTGTCCTAGGAAATAGGACTTGTCCTAGAAAATAGGACTTGTCCCAGGAAATAAGACTTGTCCCAGGAAATAGGACTTGTCCCAGGAAATAGGACTTGTCCCAGGGCACTCACACATCTCCGCTTCGGTTGGGAATTGAACCAAGGAGGACCTGTCTCTAATCCTTGAAACATTAATCACTCGGCCTGTATCTGAATATACGAAGTTTCTATATTTCAGTTTCAGTTTCAGTTTTCAAGTTAAGGTAGAACGCGCCTCTAAAAAAATATTCGAATTTCCTCACGAAATTTTACATCACCATAATACAGGATATGCCAATAAGATTCTGTTCTTATTTTATTCGTATCTAAAACTGTTTTGAAACTACGAGACCTCAAAGTCTACCACTGCCGTCACTTTTTAGACGTCTCTCAAATGTCCCTCGTTAAAACAACAACAGCTGATAGTTTGGTCAGCTGCGAAATTATATCACGATTTGCATCTTAAGAATACCTTCACGTACACGTAATTTTCTTCTTTGTGGTTACACGTAGGTTATAAACTAAATTAATCAGTCTGAATTAAACAGTCGAAAATAGTAATCCCCACAGATTAGAGATTGGTGTCGTATATTACGGTTGTCATTTATTCAATCATTCATTCATGCATACCCCTGTTTCCTCCAAGTTTACATGAAGAGTTTCCAGAGCATTTACACATACAATAATAATAATTAAATATCAAAAGACAAAATAAATAAATAGAGGAAAGTAGCAAAGACACTTCTCGCAACAGTACTCTACAGAACACTTTAAAACTACCCGCATAAACGTTCAGCCAATTTGTGGATGAATATTCTCATGGAGTTTTGTCAATCATTGGACCAAGCAAGGATTCGAACTCACGATCCATAGATAGACTGTTTTCGACGTTTTCGGCCGAGCGAAGGTCAAGAGATACATTGTTAACAATGTTGTTTTAAACCGGTTTATTCGAATCAGACATATTTTATATGTGCCACAATCGTGATCGTTACCAATTAACCTTTTTATCTGGCTGTATTTCTGCAACCGATGTCAATATGTCTGCTTTTTGGTTAGCTCAAAATAAGTAACGATCCATGTTAGACTAAGATTATACTTCAATGAGGCGCAGGCTGTTCTTGTCAACTATAGATATATTCGTAGTTCCCTGAAATACTGTTACACGGTATAACAAACGACAATTTAATAGTTATTATTCGTCAGACATACACTTTAAATTATTGATCTCGAATCGCCCCCGAGGAGCCTGATTCCTCTAGTTTTATAGCCGTAATTCGGAGATGTTTGGTTACAGAACCCCAAATTAATCCTTATCGAGGTTAAAATGACATTAACCCTTATCCAGGTTGAAACGACGTTATCCCTTATCCAGATTGAAATGAATTTATCCCTTATCCAGGTTGAAAAGACGTTATCCCTTATCCAGATTGAAATGACTTTATCCCTTATCCAGATTGAAACGACTTTATCCCTTATCCAGATTGAAATTACTTTATCCCTTATCCAGATTGAAACGACTTTATCCCTTATCCAGATTGAAACGACTTAATCCCTTATCCAGATTGAAACGACTTTATCCCTTATCCAGATTGAAACAACTTTATCCCTTATCCAGATTGAAACGACTTTATCCCTTATCCTGATTGAAACGACGTTATCCCTTATCCAGATTGAAATGAATGTAATTCTTATCCAAATTGAAATGAATGTAATTCTTATCCAGATTGAAACGAATGTAACTCTTACCAAGGTTGTAACAATTGTAACCCTTATCCATGTTGAAACGAATGTAACTCTTACCCGGGTTGTAACAATTGTAACCCTTATCCATGTTGAAACGAATGTAATTCTTATCCAGGTTGAATAGACTTTATTCCTTATCCATGTTGAATCGACTTTAACCCTTATCCAGGTTGAAACGACTTTAACCCTTATCCATGTTGAATCGACTGTATCCCTTATCCAGGTTGAAACGACTTTATCACTTATCCATGTTGAAACGACTTTAACCCATATCCAGGTTGAAACGACTTTATCCCTTATCCATGTCGAAACGACTTAATCCCTTATACATGTTGAAACGACTTTATCCCTTATCCATGTTGAAACGACTTAATCCCTTCAAGTTAAAAAACGACTTTAACCCTTATCCATGTTGAAACGACTTTATCCCTTATCCATGTTGAAACGACTTTAACCCTTATCCAAGTTGAAAAACGACGTTATCCCTTATTAAGGTTTAAACGACGTTAACCCTTATCCAGGTTGAAACGACTTTATCCCTTATCCAGGTTGAAACTACTTTATCCCTTATCCATGTTGAAACGACTTTAACCCTTATCCAACTTGAAAAAACGACTTTATCCCTTATTTGTTAAGGTTTAAACCACGTTAACCCTAATCCAGGTTGAAACGACTGTATCCCGTATTAAGGTTTAAACGACGTTAACCCTTATCCAGGTTGAAACGACTTTAACACTTTCCCACACACGACTTTGAGAACATCTTTGAACCATTGAAGCAAATCCCTAAATCATAAATGTATTACTATTGAAAACAGCTGAAAACATTGTGGCAAAAGAAGAAATTGCTCGTTTAGAGGAATTTCATCTATTGTCACATAGTTTTCTAATGTCGTCTGCTGCAGACTCGTCAGAAAGCGTACGTATTTTGGAAAGGGTTAATAAACATATTAACCGTATTCAGTAATCAACGTCTACATGTAGAGTGGGTGAGCAAAAAATCAAACATCTGATAATTCAGAGCTCCCAGGATATTGGTACGACTAGACGGTTGACATAAAATATCATGATCTAACTGTACGGAGGTCGAAGATACAAGGATACTTGTACGACTAGACGGTTAACAGAGAATAGCATGATCTAACTGTACGGAGGTCGAAGATACAAGGATACTTGTACGACTAGACGGTTAACAGAGAATAGCATGATCTAACTGTACGGAGGTCGGAGATCCAAGGATACTTGTACGTCTAGACGGTTAACAGAGAATAGCATGATCTAACTGTACGGAGGTCGGAGATCCAAGGATACTTGTACGTCTAGACGGTTTACAGAGAATGACATGATCTAACTGTACGGTGGTCGGATATCCAAGGATACTTGTACGTCTAGACGGTTAACAGAGAATAGCATGATCTAACTGTACGGAGGTCGGAGATCCAAGGATACTCGTACGTCTAGACGGTTTACAGAGAATATCATGATCTAACTGTACGGTGGTCGGAGATCCAAGAATACTTGTACGTCTAGACGGTTAACAGAGAATAGCATGATCTAACTGTACGGAGGTCGAAGATCCAAGGATACTTCTACGTCTAGACGGTTAACAGAGAATGGCATGATCTAACTGTACGGAGATCGAAGATCCAAGGATACTTGTACGTCTAGACGGTTAACAGAGAATAGCATGATCTAACTGTACGGAGGTCGGAGATCCCAGGATACTTGTACGTCTAGACGGTTAACAGAGAATAGCATGATCTAACTGTACGGTGGTCGGAGATCCAAGGATACCTGTACGTCTAGACGGTTAACAGAGAATAGCATGAGCTAACTGTACGGAGGTCGGAGATCCAGGATACTTGTACGTCTAGACGGTTAACAGAGAATAGCATGATCTAACTGTACGGAGGTCGGAGATCCCAGGATACTTGTACGTCTAGACGGTTAACAGAGAATAGCATGATCTAACTGTACGGAGGTCGGAGATCCAAGGATACTTGTACGACTTGACGGTTAACAGAGAATAGCATGATCTAACTGTACGGAGGTCGAAGATCCAAGGATACTTCTACGACTTGACGGTTAACAGAGAATAGCATGATCTAACTGTACGGAGGTCGAAGATCCAAGGATACTTCTACGTCTAGACGGTTAACAGAGAATGGCATGATCTAACTGTACGGAGGTCGGAGATCCCAGGATACTTGTACGACTAGACGGTTAACAGAGAATGGCATGATCTAACTGTACGGAGGTCGAAGATCCAAGGATACTTCTACGTCCAGACGATTAACAGAGAATGGCATGATCTAACTGTACGGAGGTAGGGGATCCCAGGATACTTGTACGTCTAGACGGTTAACAGAGAATATCATGATCTAACTGTACGGAGGTCGGAGATCCCAGGATACTTGTAAGTCTAGACGGTTAACAGAGAATAGCATGATTGATCTAACTGTACGGAGGTTGGAGATCCAAGGATACTTGTACGTCTAGACGGTTAACAGAGAATAGCATGATCTAACTGTACGGTGGTCGGAGATCCCAGGATACTTGTACGTCTAGACGGTTAACAGAGAATGGCATGATCTAACCGTACGGAGGTCGGAGATCCCAGGATACTTGTACGACTAGACGGTTAACAGAGAATGGCATGATCTAACTGTACGGTGGTCGGAGATCCAAGGATACTTGTACGTCTAGACGGTTAACAGAGAATAGCATGATCTAACTGTACGGTGGTCGGAGATCCAAGGATACTTGTACGTCTAGATGGTTAACAGAGAATAGCATGATTTAACTGTACGGTGGTCGGAGATCCCAGGATACTTGTACTACTAGACGGTTAACAAAGAATAGCATGATCTAACTGTACGGAGGTCGAAGATCCCAGGATACTTGTACGGCTAGACGGTTAACAGAGAATAGCATGATTTAACTGTACGGTGGTCGGAGATCCCAGGATACTTGTACGACTAGACGGTTAACAGAGAATAGCATGATCTAACTGTACGGAGGTCGGAGATCCAAGGATACTTGTACGACTAGACGGTTAACAGAGAATAGCTTGATCTAACTGTACGGAGGTCGCATATCCAAGGATACGTGTACGGCTAGACGGTTAACAGAGAATAGCATGATCTAACTGTACGGAGGTCGGAGATCCAAGGATACGTGTACGTCTAGACGGTTAACAGAGAATAGCATGATCTAACTGTACGGAGGTCGGAGATCCAAGGATACTTGTACGACTAGACGGTTAACAGAGAATGGCATGATCTAACTGTACGGTGGTCGGAGATCCCAGGATACTTGTACGACTAGACGGTTAACAGAGAATAGCATGATCTAACTGTACGGAGGTCGGAGATCCCAGGATACTTGTACGACTAGACGGTTAACAGAGAATGTCATGATCTAACTGTACGGAGGTCGGAGATCCCAGGATACTTGTACGTCTAGACGGTTAACAGAGAATATCATGATCTAACTGTACGGAGGTCGAAGATCCAAGGATACTTGTACGTCTAGACGGTTAACAGAGAATAGCATGATCTAACTGTACGGAGGTCGGAGATCCAAGGATACTTGTACGTCTAGACGGTTAACAGAGAATATCATGATCTAACTGTACGGAGGTCGAAGATCCAAGGATACTTGTACGTCTAGACGGTTAACAGAGAATAGCATGATCTAACTGTACGGAGGTCGGAGATCCAAGGATACTTGTACGTCTAGACGGTTAACAGAGTATAGCATGATCTAACTGTACGGAGGTCGAAGATCCAAGGATACTTGTACGACTAGACGGTTAACAGAGAATAGCATGATCTAACTGTACGGTGGTCTGAGATCCCAGGATACTTGTACGACTAGACGGTTAACAGAGAATAGCATGATCTAACTGTACGGAGGTCGGAGATCCCAGGATACTTGTACGACTAGACGGTTAACAGAGAATGGCATGATCTAACTGTACGGAGGTCGGAGATCCAAGGATACTTGTACGTCTAGACGGTTAACAGAGAATATCATGATCTAACTGTACGGAGGTCGAAGATCCAAGGATACTTGTACGTCTAGACGGTTAACAGAGAATAGCATGATCTAACTGTACGGAGGTCGAAGATCCAAGGATACTTGTACGACTAGACGGTTAACAGAGAATAGCATGATCTAACTGTACGGAGGTCGGATAACCCAGGATACTTGTAAGTCTAGACGGTTAACAGAGAATAGCATGATTTAACTGTACGGAGGTCGGAGATCCCAGGATACTTGTACGTCTAGACGGTTATCAAAGAATAGCATGATCTAACTGTGTGGTGGTCGGAGATCCCAGGATACTTGTTCGTCTAGACGGTTAACAGAGAATGGCATGATCTAACTGTACTGTGGTCGGAGATCCCAGGATACTTGTACGTCTAGACGGTTTACAGAGAATGGCATGATTTAACTGTACGGAGGTCGGGGTTGATAAATAATAACTGAGCGTAGGTTGAATCTCCTATATTACTTCATAAGACTAGATGGTTGAAAGATAATATCAGTCCGGATGTCGTAGCTCCCATAATTCTTACACGATTAGATGGTTCTTAGAAAACAGTGTGGAGGTGGGTTTTCGTAGGATAGAGTACACTATATTGTTTTATTTTGTCTTTACCGTATATATAAGCTGTGTTGTTAGACATATATATCACCAAAACCATTACTGATTGAAATGCGTTGCTATTAATAATATTTTACAAAAAGAAGATGTACTTTATCAGCACATTTGCTTTTGTGTGTGATTGATTTTGTCTATCTCGGTTCTGTCTACCGGTCAAATAGTCGAATGTTCTATGAATGAGTCATATTCTTGTATGCACTTCATTCTGGGATAGGGGATTTCGCCCCTATCTCATTCCTAGCATGCGTTTTGAAAAGTGGACTTAAAGTCGCAGCCGTGTTCAACTCTTGTCTACATCCGCGAAAGTCTAGTTTTTGATTGGTTAACATCTTCTTCACACTGATTTGATTGTTTCGACTGAATTACGCAAATTTCATCGGCTTGCATTAATGAGTCAAAAGAGTTCCAACAAATGAAACATTCTACGAACTATGTTTGACAACAGTGTCACTTTTGTTTGTAAATCGGCGATCGTACTGTGACCCCCAACAAGTCTACAACAGACAATTAAGAATACATTTGAAAATCGCTGTTAATTGTAATTATTGAAAGATTTGAAAACATCGTAGCAAAAGTAGAAATTGCCCACGATAAGCTATTTCTCCTTTTGTCACGATGCTTTCAAATGTCGTCTGCTGCATATACATCAAAAAGCGTCTGAAAGCGGGAAAGGGTTAAATCTTTTCCATGATAGCTAAACCCATTCCGTAAAAGATACTATAATACGAATAAGATACGAATATTGAAAATATTGTAGAAAATGGAGCCATTGTGGACAATGAGCAATTCCTCCTTTTCACATAACGCATTCAAAGCGGATTCAAGTCAATTATTTCCATACTTTGATACGTTTTACTAGAGGCACTGTTTTGCTTTTTCCCCTTTTAAGGCACATTAAACAGATAACATCTCTGTAAATGAAGGTATAATTATTGAAAATAGTAGAAACCTTTGTGGAAAAAGAAGAAATTGATACGATAAGCAATACTCCTCTTGCCACGATATTCCTCCTTCATTCCGTGTGCTTGTCTGTCAGTGTGTCGATCCAGCTAGGAAATGTAAAGTCAATCTTCAAATTAGGGATTACTTAATTTCAGCAAACATACGAGCCATAACCGTAGGGTCAATAATTATTTTACATGTGAGCCGCTTCTGGCGATTTTTGGATCTTAATATATTTGCATTTGTGTAAATTGAAGACTGCGTCAACATGTTATCTAGTGCTAGAGTGAGTCCCTGTTGACACATACACTAGAACTGTAGCCTAATTAGTTTAACGTCAATTTACCCTGTTTAGTCTCGTTTAGGAGCTTTAAATTAAACCCGTAATCGCTAGATGCGGCTGATATGGGATAAAATACATAACTAGTATGATAACATGTTAACCATTCTTCTGTAATCAATACTTTGTGTGGAGTCTAATATCTGTACTATTCTCATGTAAATCATTGAATTGATTCTGGGTAATAAAAAATTTGAATTTGAATTTGTTTGTCTGTAAAGCTGGGAGGCACTTATGGATTAATTATCCGTCCGTCCGGCTGTCTGTCTGTCTTTCTTTCTTTCTCTCTGTCTTTCTCCCTCTCCTTTTCTCTCTCTATATGTATTTATCTCTCTCTCTCCTCTCTCTTCCTTTCTTTCTCTATTTCACTCTCTCTTTCTCCATGTCTCTCTATTTGTATCTCTATGTCTCTCTATTTCTATCTCTTTTTCTCTTATTATCTTTAAATTTCGTGAAAAACAGTAAAATACAACGTCCAATTTAAAATAGCTTATACACATCATTATTGTACTAGCACAGATAGTTGCCAATGCAATGGTCACTGGTTCGAATATCGAAATACATGTCTTTTATATGTATTACCTTTTTATCATGATGCTCAGTTTGTGTTATACGAGCATGATTCTCTTTTTTTTTAATTATTAAAGTACAGGTAATTATATGTTTTTTATATTGTAGAGTTAGTCTTATAAATTAAGATCAAGATTACACGTTCATTGACATTGCACTAGAATTGAGAACATTTGAAGATAAAAGGAATATTATGATCGACTAAATGAAAGGAAAAATAGATGGTCGAATATGTATCATATACAAATCAAATTTCGGAAAAAAAATGAGACATACAAAAATGCACGCCTAGCATAAGAATCGAACCAATGAAAAGTGAACTTTAAGGTTTGAAGTGCTTTGTTCTTAGCCACTAGGCTAGGAGGTCGGTGTTGTTTTGAGCACCTGCGTTTACGTATTAATATGTTTCAGGCGAAGTTGATGAGTAAACCTGTTTACTAATATTAATTATTTATTTCAGTAATGAGACTTAGTCAGACTGGTGAGTGTGGCTGAGACTTAGTGAGTGTGGCTGAAACTTAGTCAGAGTGGCTTAGACTTAGACTTAGTGAGTGTGGCTGAAACTTAGTCAGAGTGGCTTAGACTTAGACTTAGTGAGTGTGGCTGAGACTGAGTGAGAGTGACTGATTGATGGTGAATGAGTGAGACTGGTGAGTGTGGTTGAGACTTAGTCAGAGTGGCTGAGACTGGTGAGTGTGGCTGAGACTTAGTCAGAGTGGCTTAGACTTAGTGAGTGTGGCTGAGACTTAGTCAGAGTGGCTTAGACTTAGACTTAGTGAGTGTGGCTGAGACTTAGTCAGAGTGGCTTAGACTTAGTCAGAGTGACTTAGACTTAGTGAGTGTGGATGAGACTTAGTCAGAGTGGCTGAGACTGGTGAGTGTGGCTGAGACTTAGTCAGAGTGGCTTAGACTTAGTGAGTGTGGCTGAGACTTAGTCAGAGTGGCTTAGACTTAGACTTAGTGAGTGTGGCTGAGACTTAGTCAGAGTGGCTTAGACTTAGTCAGACTTAGTCAGAGTGACTTAGACTTAGTGAGTGTGGATGAGACTTAGTCAGAGTGGCTTAGACTTAGTGAGTGTGACTGAGACTTAGTCAGAGTGACTGAAACTTAGTGATGGTGGCTGAGACTTTGTATGGTAACTGAGTGATAGTGACTGATACTTAGTGATGGTGTCCGAGACATAGTGACGGTGGCTTAGATTGTGTGATGGGTGCTATTCCTTAATGACGGTGACTGAATGACGGTGACTGAATGACGGTGACTGAGTGACGGTGGGTTAGACTGAATGAGGGTGACTGAAACTAAGTGACGGTGGCTGGCACTGAGTAATAGTGGCTGATACTTAGTGATGGTGGCTGAGACTTAGTGATAGTGGCTGATACTTAGTGATGGTGGCTGAGACTTAGTGAGAATGGTTGAGACTTAGTGAGGGTGGATGAGACTGAGTGAGAGTGGCTGACACTTAGTGATTGTGGCTGGGTGACAGGTCTCAGACCTAGTGATAGTGAGTAAGGTTGACTGAGACTGATTGGAATGAGTGAAGAAGCGTTGAGACTGAGTGAAGTTGGGTCAGAGAGCAAGAGTGACTGACACTGAAGGTGACTAACACTGAAGGTGATTGAGGTGGTAGAGTTGTAATAGGACTGCTGGGAATGAGACGGAATTCAAAGCTGTATTGCTGATTTATGTAGTTTTATTTAACGAAAGCTTTTAATAATGCATAATGTAAGTTTTCACCATTCAACAATTAAAGGAAGAATTTTGCATTACCCTAAATATTTTCGAATTCATCTGCAGCAGATTTATTGTATGTGGGAATGGGTAAAGAAAAGAATGCATCCGATTAGGACAAAATAAACAGAATCTGTAAACCATTTATAGAATATTTCCTACATAACTTAAAACAGGGACCACATTTACGATTAATATATATATTGCATGCAGTTTGTAACACTACGCTATTCTGTTCTGTTAGCTATGGCCCAAATAGAAGGATGTAACGGCATAATATTCAAATACTGGTTAGCAGTACGGACACATAAAACATGCCAAAGTTCGGGTAGATTCTACGTAAAATTCCGATATAAATATATTGTCAACATTGAATTTCAGCGAAATGGAATTCAATTTTAAAATGACGTAGGTGACGGATCAAACGGTTGGGTTATTGTTTGATTGAGTTTTATGGCTAGTTTCAACATTCAAACCAGTTCACCTACGCCTATGTTACCTTGCTTTTTTGGGGTAGTTTTTCCCCCATACGATTTTGTCAAGGCAACTGGCTATTTTCTTTATGAAACAGATCGGTGGACAATGCATAGCTATTCTAATCACCAACATGTATATAGAAGTTCAAAAGATAATTTGACTTATTGAAGGTTTGAGTACTATAATGTACGTCTTAACTCCCATCCATCCTTTTATGGTCAAATGTTTCGTGACAAAAAATGTTTCTTTTATCAAAAGGCAAACACTTATAGGTAAAGAGAATTTAAAAGCTAAGATTGATGAAAAGGAATTAAAATACGACGGAGACATCCCTGTGTTTTTACCAATAAAGCTTATAATGCCTTATACGACTTACACTAACATTTACCTCAGTCGTAAAGCAAGACTTACGAACAACCTCTCAATTCAGCCTGCGCAATCGTGCAAGTTAAGCATGCGTTTCATCAATTCAGCCTGCGCAATCGTGCAGTTTAAGCTTGCGTTTCATCAATTCAGACTGCGCAATCGTGCAGTTTAAGCTTGCGTTTCATCAATTCAGCCTGCGCAATCGTGCATTTCAAGCTTGCGTTTCATCAATTCAGCCTGCGCAATCGTGCAGTTTAAGCTTGCGTTTCATCAATTCAGCCTGCACAATCGTGCAGAGTAAGCTTGCGTTTCATCAATTCAATTCAGAATGTTCATTATCAAAAGGCAAACACTTATAGGTAAAGAGAATTCAAAAGCTAAGATTGATGAAAAGGAATTAAAATACGACGGAGACATCCCTGTGTTTTTACCAATAAAGCTTATAATGCCTTATACGACTTACACTAACATTTACCTCAGTCGTAAAGCAAGACTTACGAACAACCTCTCAATTCAGCCTGCGCAATCGTGCAAGTTAAGCATGCGTTTCATCAATTCAGCCTGCGCAATCGTGCAGTTTAAGCTTGCGTTTCATCAATTCAGACTGCGCAATCGTGCAGTTTAAGCTTGCGTTTCATCAATTCAGCCTGCGCAATCGTGCATTTCAAGCTTGCGTTTCATCAATTCAGCCTGCGCAATCGTGCAGTTTAAGCTTACGTTTCATCGATTCAGCCTGCACAATCGTGCAGAGTAAGCTTGCGTTTCATCAATTCAATTCAGAATGTTCATTATCAAAAGGCAAACACTTATAGGTAAAGAGAATTCAAAAGCTAAGATTGATGAAAAGGAATTAAAATACGACGGAGACATCCCTGTGTTTTTACCAATAAAGCTTATAATGCCTTATACGACTTACACTAACATTTACCTCAGTCGTAAAGCAAGACTTACGAACAACCTCTCAATTCAGCCTGCGCAATCGTGCAAGTTAAGCATGCGTTTCATCAATTCAGCCTGCGCAATAGTGCAGTTTAAGCTTGCGTTTCATCAATTCAGACTGCGCAATCGTGCAGTTTAAGCTTGCGTTTCATCAATTCAGCCTGCGCAATCGTGCATTTCAAGCTTGCGTTTCATCAATTCAGCCTGCGCAATCGTGCAGTTTAAGCTTGCGTTTCATCAATTCAGCCTGCACAATCGTGCAGAGTAAGCTTGCGTTTCATCAATTCAATTCAGAATGTTCATTATCAAAAGGCAAACACTTATAGGTAAAGAGAATTCAAAAGCTAAGATTGATGAAAAGGAATTAAAATACGACGGAGACATCCCTGTGTTTTTACCAATAAAGCTTATAATGCCTTATACGACTTACACTAACATTTACCTCAGTCGTAAAGCAAGACTTACGAACAACCTCTCAATTCAGCCTGCGCAATCGTGCAAGTTAAGCATGCGTTTCATCAATTCAGCCTGCGCAATAGTGCAGTTTAAGCTTGCGTTTCATCAATTCAGCCTGCGCAATCGTGCAGTTTAAGCTTGCATTTCATCAATTCAGCCTGCGCAATCGTGCAGTTTAAGCTTGCATTTCATCAATTCAGCCTGCGTAATCGTGCAGTTTAAGCTAGCGTTCCATCAATTCAGCCTGCGCAATCGTGCAGTTTAAGCTTGCATTTCATCAATTCAGCCTGCGTAATCGTGCAGTTTAAGCTAGCGTTCCATCAATTCAGCCTGCGTAATCGTGCAGTTTAAGCTTGCGTTTCATCAATTCATTCGCTACGATTGCATCAATATGTAGAAAAGGCTAGTTCCATATACATATTGAGATAATATCTGTAGCAGGAATTCAGCGAGTGAAGGGTTAAACCACTGAACAACGACCCATCGACCTCGTCAGCATTTTTTAGAATGTGTTACTAATTTCTGAGAGTTAACCCTTTCCCAAATAAAGACGCCTCTGCAGCGCAAGACTTGTGGAAACATTGTGGCAAATGGAGAAAATGCTCATGATTAGAAAATTCTTCTTTTGCCACAGAGTTTTCAACGCTAGCTAACAATTAAACTATAATGTTTGGGTTATTTTGACATTGTGTCCAGATGTTTTCAAATTCGTCTGCCGTAGATTTGTTGAATATGGGAAAGGAGTATGGTTCCCTTATATACTTCATGTTTGCATTTCGAGTGAAAACGGCCATTTGGGTCATTTCAGAAAGTTTCATAGGTTTGTTCCGTACGTGTTACCTATGAACGAAAACCCCATTTATTTTTGTTTTTTTTCCCGTAGCATTCTTTTACAGGGGCGTAGCTCCCTTTAGGCACTGTAGGCACGTGCCTACACATTTGTTCTAAAAATGCCACAAAATGCAGCTGCGGCGATACACATCTGCGTAATGTATCGACCAGATCAGCCTGCGCTGTCCGCGCAGACTTATCCGGCCGACACATTCCGTCTAAGGGGGGATAGATAGAGTAGTGATTCCGTAAACAGAAAATCCACAGGAGGCGAAAAGTGTCTATCCGGGTACGCCTGTGTGGCATGCTTAGGCTGATCCGGGTCGATACTTTACGCAGTGTCCACAATGTTGATTTTCTCACGAGACGGCCTACACATTGATTATCGCCAAGCTACGCCCCTGACTTAGCCCTGAACGTTAATGCGAGTATTCCTCGTAATTGTAACCGGTAATAACGAACTCGCACAGACGCCCTCGTTTGTTACCATCGCGTAAATATCACTCGCGATATAATTACGGTATCAAAAGTTCAGTGGTAAGTAGTTCTTATATTTTTAAACATGTTCATATCGAGGGCTCGGCGTGAAACGGTTGTAAATATAATTTGTATTTTTGTTACCAAGGTGAATTACCTCGCCATAAAGTCTTTATAAGCGTTAAATCATTTTTCTTGGTAAACAATGGAAATGTAGGTGCCATTGCTCGTTCTGAGCAATGGCACCTACATTTGCATTGTTTACAAAAGGGTCAAAATTGCCCCTAAACCAAGGTTTTCAAAGATTTCTAACATGTTCATATATTCTGCAAACATCTCAGTCGTCAGCTATATAAATATGTGTTAACCATTTCCCTCATACAGACGCGTTGGCGCATCTGCAGCAGACGACTTTTAAAAACACCATAATGATCAAATTGTCCTTTTGCCACAATGATTTCAATTCTATAGTCATTCATAAAGATATTCAACAGTTAAGCCTATAGATTTTCTAAGTCGTCTGCTGCTGATTGGTTTTAAGTGGAAAAGGAATCATTTTACACCCCATTCAAGTCCTTTGTACTCTCTCAGAGTATGTATACATGTATTTCAACTACATAGTAATTTGCACACACACAATATTGCAATTTCTGCGAGGTATTTTTTCCCAGCTAAAAGCAACATTTCCTTGCCGGAAAACATGTTTCCATATAATGTTTAACCTTCATATTCAGTAATGTAAGTAAGAAAGAACAAAAGATTTAAGATGAATTTTTTTTTGATTTGTTTGAAACCCTCTGATTTTGTGTCTGTTCTGTACAAAACAAAAATGGCAATTCGTTATGCTCCTTCCTTGGACTTTAAACAAACCAGCACATTGTCAAAGGCATGATAATCGGAGCATGGGGATACTTCGTGGTACCGACAGCATAGATAGTTATCAAAAACACAACTTTATGGGAAATACATTACTCCTCCTTATCTAGTCATCTGTACATTAACCCTTAGCATGGTACACGCTACTTCAAACAATAATCTGTTTAGCATGTCGTTTAACATGTATTTACGAACAATGCAGACCATGGCCAGCCTGTACATTCGTGCAGTCCTATCTTGGTCTACATTGTTCGCTACTCAGTTATCAAATGTTAAGTAAAATGTTCTCCATGTCAATAACCCATACATAATGAATGGCTGTGATACAAATCTGCAGCAGACGACTTTGAAAACATATTGTGAAAAATATGGAAAATATCTATAAATGAATGTACAATTATTGAAAAGAGGTGAAAATCTTGTGGCAAAAGGGGTTATTGCTCATCATGAGCAATTTCCCCTTTTGTCACAATGTTTTCAATAGTCGTCTACTGCAGAGGTATCAATGAACGTATTTATGTATGAAAGGGTCAACAGAAACAATCCCAAGATTGAGGACCACCGGTGATGATTTATCGCTTTAACCCTTTTCCACATACAGACGCTTTCTGACGCCTCTACAGCAGACAACCTTTGAAAACATAGTGACAAAAGTACAAATTGCTCATAATGAGCAATTTTCCCTTTTGTCACAATGTTTTCAACCCTTTTCACTAATAAAAAAATAATTTAGAGAGAATTCCCACATGTTTGCCAGTATGTTTTCAAAGCTGTCTGCAACATATTTGCTGTATGTGGGAAAGGGTTAATCCTTCCCCTCTCTGATACAGAATACGTGGGGTGCTTCTTCTGTAGGAGACGCCATTTAATTGTTGGAATAGAACTTTTTCCTCATTTTCAAAAATATTTACACCTGAATATCCAAATTTTACTTCCAATCTAAAATTTCAGATTTTTTCTTGAGATATTCTCGAAGCGGACAACTCTAAAACATATCATACCAGGTAAAAATCTAACAGATAAAATGTAAATCCCTTTTTTATGTCAAGAAAAGAGCTAATCTGACATCCTCGGCGTTACGTCACACGAAATCAGACCTTTGAGGATTTTGAAATTTATGTTTATTACGATCAAATTCAGTACTTAAATAATCGATTGTTGGTCATAACTGTTCTTCAGATTCGTCAAGGACGCTTATATGAGTAGATTATGAACAGTGCAGTACCTGATCAGACTGGGCGGAGACGCATGATGATCTAGATCTTCGCTGATCGTAGTGCCGTGGGTCGATTTTCGAATGTCGTGACCCATCATGTAAATTACGTTATATGCATGAACAACAGCTGTGATCATGATTCCAGTGCAATCTGGTGCAATAGTGTAACATTCCTTTATAGAGTGTATACTCATGACAGCTTGGCTGGTCCGTTAATAACGTAACGATACTTTTGTAATAACTGAACTTAGCGGCGCTACGGTTATGGTGGAGTTTCCTTGGGCATTGGCACATTTCCTAACCAGGTACTGGTTTGTTTACCCAGGGATCATGAATAAGTGAATTGTCGCCGTGATATAACTGA
The DNA here is from genome assembly GCA_031761405.1 of Serripes groenlandicus. Classification (NCBI taxonomy): domain Eukaryota; kingdom Metazoa; phylum Mollusca; class Bivalvia; order Cardiida; family Cardiidae; genus Serripes; species Serripes groenlandicus. The sequence goes on along the minus strand of JASEVX010000005.1, from coordinate 14,262,720 downwards.
AATAATGTTGAAATTGGCATTAAACCTCAATAAAACAAAAATAACTAAAGTAAAATATGTACTGACGACCGATTGACCGAATTATTGTTGGCAAGAAAATGGCCACAGTGTAGGGCATACTGTCCGCTTATACAAATCAAAGCGCCGATGGCACTGTAGTGGCGATCGTACAGGAAATCCTGCAAAATAAAAAGCAGTATCTCGGGTTAGGCCTTGCGATTTTCAATAATAGTGTACCCTGGTGCAGGTAAATTTGAGAACAGCTGCATCTTTTGACAGTAGAATAATGTTAGTTTGCCAGAATGTTGTCTTGGTGATTTTTAAGTTACGTTCTAAAATTAGGCCATTACAAATTTAAGAAAAATCTAGTTGTTACTCGATAGACTACCGTTTTAGCTCATTATTATGTTGGTTTTGGTTATTTGTAATCTAAATTGTTTGGGTTATCACATGTTCAATCACCAGGTCGCTAGGCCATATTAAGATAAAATATTTTGTACACTTTAGAAATGACTAATTCATCATCATAGAAAGGAGAGAAAACAATTTCCATTAGTTTGGTGTTTGTTTCAATGATGTCCGATATTGAACAGGTCTGTTCAATTTAGTTCCTTCACATTGAGGGTTTTCTTTCTAGAAAAGTTAAACGGCTTTGAAAAATTTGAGAGCAAAAAGAAACACAAAAAATGATCATAAAGCACAATTTCTTTATTCGCCAAACTGTTCAATCGATACAAATATAGGCATATATGATAATGCTCGATCTCCAACTAAATTAGGCTACACTTTCAGCAATGATTGCTAATTGACTCTAGAATGTACAGAGAGTTGCACTCGAACGTGTATAACTTGTGTACACACTGGCATCGTGTGTCCTTTAAACCTTTGTAAACCAGTCTTATCATCTAGACGCTTTCATATATTGCAACAACTACAAAATAAAGCGTTTATAATATTGAGATTTAAGAACTCTCGCGAGCTATTTATAGAACCTTTTGGAATTTCCAGACGCCTTCTACTGCGTCATTGAGGTGTTTTGATTATCATGAGAGTTCTTTGAACGGCAGATAGAACGCGCAATGATATTTATTATCTGCCCAAACATGAAGAAAGATAATATTTACATATTTTAACTTTATGTAGATATTATCTCGATAAATCTCAAATCTTAGTTTCAATCCGGTACCAAAGTAGCACTGACATGATTATTAGTAATCGTGTCTTTGCATCACTGATGGAACTATATATTTGGCGGTTTAACGGATGTAGGTTAATTGGTTTGCAGTAGTGAATAAAAAAACCTGACTATTTAAATTGTTTCGTTGTTGACGTTTCTGTTGGCATTGTGGCGATTGTCAAACCAATCGCCACAAAAATACAATTTTCATACATACATGTAGACAGCTGAAATGGAAAATCTTAGATATGCAATCAATATAAATAACACACTCTCAAATTCAGTTTGAAACGAAGGTAGCAAATCTAGTAAATCGGCTTAATTTGGACGGTTGAAAACTATCAGTTATTCAAATAGTTATCTCCCTTGAGTATTCATTCGGTGTCGTATAATCTTACATTTCCGCTTTACCGTGCCATTACTAATAGTTGAACTGACACGACAGAAAGTACTCAATCATTTTGTGTTGACTGTCCGGTACGCATCGTCCTGATGATAAGCTAACACGTATAGACTGAGATTGATACGGATTTATGTTAATCGGTTTTTGGTATTATATATGTGTATGGTGTTCTATCCGTGACCTCCAGCACCCGATGCGTACGCTCTTCGACTACACCACCAAAGCGGTCTTTGTTTAACTGTGACAGTTAGTAAGAAGACGAATTTTGATTTAAGGCATCAAAGACGCCGCGCATGATTTTGAAGCATGACTTAAAGGAAGCAGATGCAGTTCAGCACATTTAAATAATATGTGCAAACAAACAAGATCTAAATATCTTGAACAAGAAGGCCAAATGTCCCTTTATTTTAAACAAAAAGGCCAAGATGTGCCTATATTGCTCACCTGGCTACCATAGTCTATACTAAAAGGTTTTCAAGATCAGAAAGGGTCAATTTTGATGTAGGGAGTAGACGTTTAATAGGCTAAGATCTATGTGATATTCAGCATGTGAAGTTTAGTCGTGAAGTGACAAGTTTAGTCCTGAAACCATTTGGTTTATAGTTTGCTTTACATTGACTGTAACTATCAGACTGCACGAAATCATTTGAAACCCGTCAGTTCGAAAGCCAAATTTCCATATATTTTCCACTTTGTTTAACCAATTATTGCCTGAAAATGGGTCAGGCCGAATGAATTTTTGTCTGTCAGGACTGAAGGACTGACGCCTTTCGCATAGACTGAACTATAATATGTCATAGAAGATAAAGTTTCTTATTTTGTTTACCAATAAACGGTTTTAAATCTGCTCTAACTAGATCAATAAGATAAAAGAAAAACCACATGTGTGCTTAAATATTAACATATATTAAGGTTTAATGCCTCTAGTTATAAGTTAAGTATGACACAAGCTTTGGAAGGAGAGCGGGAAGTTTATTCTCTTTCCAGTTTAGCAGAAGTATGATAACAAGTACGGGCGTATATAAAAAAAATGTTATTTTATATACATGTATTAAAATGATTTATGAGAGCTTTTTTATAACCACCATCCTTTTAAGATTGAGCAGAGGTAGCGAATTGATAAATATTTAGAGTTCCTTGTTCGAACATGCCAATGGGATTAACTACCCGAGTCTAACGATCGAAATTTTCCTATAGCCTTTGTACTTGAGAGTTATCTCCCTTCTAAAATTCCATTCTAAAATAGTCGATCGTGTAAGCGAATTAAAGAAAAATATCAAAATTGAGTATTTATGATATTAAAAGAAAAAGTTCACGTGTAAAGTCAACATATGGTAAGAATACAATGGTGTGAATGAACAACTGCGTGGAGAGGAACGTTTTGAGTTTAGAAATACAACAGAAATAAATAGGAAAATACATCCCCCGAAACTTTTTTTTTCTGAGCTTTGATGAATCGAGTCGTCAGGATAGTAAAGCAAACAATTAAAAAAGCTTTGCCTAGGAAGTTGGGGAGAAAAGTGCACTCCGTAAACCATCCTATAAAAAAAGCGTAGCCTAGGAAGTTTGGGAACAGTTATCAAATAAAAATTAAATGTGTCTAAAGTGTTGTAAGAACGTTAGAAGACATACGTATTTTGTATCTTGTTGTTTCTTAAATCAGTTAATACAATTTATTCATTCATAAATGGGGTTTTTTCTAACATATTGCAGAGTTATTCATTACAATAATAATGTTGGTTGCTCCCTTTTCGATTACGTCACTCCATGGTACAAAATTGAAACGTATCCAATACTGACACCGCGCTTCCGCGCGGCGTCAATAATTGCACGTTATAATGCGTACACGGTAAGTGAATACCGTACATTTATATGTATGAGCATCTCCACGAGAAAACCAACATTGTGGACTCTGCGTAAAGTATCGACCCGGATCAGCCTAAGCATGCCGCGCAGGCTAACCGGGACATATACTTTTCGCCTTCTGTGACTTTTCTGTTTCAGGAATAACTACTCTATACATCTATCCCCCCCTAAGACGGAATGTGTCGGCCGGATCAGTCTGCGCGGACAGCGCAGGCTGATCTGGTCGATACATTACGCAGATGTCTATCGCCGCAGCTGCATTTTGGACTCTGTGTAAAGTATCGACCCGGATCAGCCTAAACATGCCACACAGGCCTACCCGGACAAACACTTTCGCCTCCTGTGGATTTTCTGTTTCAGGGATCATTATTCTATACCTCTATCCCCCTGAGACGAAATGTGTCGGCCCGGAATGCGCAGGCTGATCTGGGTCGATACATTACGCAGAGTCCATAATGTTGGTTTGCTCGTGGAAAGGCTCAATTATGATTACGATCAGTGTTTACGATTACCTCAGGAAAAAACTGTATCAATCCAAAACCGTTATTTAGAGACCCGCCCTGGGAATACTGTAATTATTCTATTACTACATTTTTTTCAAAATTATGAAACCAAAGTATCAGTCACTTATATTCAAGTTGACATAGCTTTAACGACAGACCGGCGACTCGTCTCGCGAGTATGCAGGGAATTGTGTAAGATTGTATTAAGAGTAATTACGACAGTGTTTTTATCAACGCCGTTGGGGCGTGTATGGCTAATAAAGTAAATGTGTTACTGATAAGCCCGACTTTACTGCTAGTTTTTTTCTGTCATGTGATACAATGTCTTTCGCTCAGAAACATGTTATTTTAAGAAACCCTTATGTGTTTCATACACTAACCCTTTCACTGGTGATAATTGTTTTATGGGCGTGGCTACCTTTGTGCAGCCACCGCTAAAGAGCCTGATTAGAAGGCGTGGATGACTCTGGTTTCACAAAATATATATGAGCCTTTCCACGAGAGAACCGCGCAGGGGGATAGAGGTATAGAGTAATGATTCCTGAAACGGAAAATATCTATAGGTGTCGAAAAGTGTCTTAGGCTGATCCGGATCGTTATTTTATACGTTGGATACTCGAAGGACAACGGACCAATCGCTGAAACTATTCAAACTTTAGCTTTAGGCCATCTTGTTACTCTCCTGTTTGCTTTTTAAACTAAAGTAATACAGGTTAGCATGGAAACACCGGTTCTAGAACCTCTTAACATGTATCAGGGCTCATGGGAATACTTATAAATTCATGTCAAAAACCAACAATACTGACGATTAAATTCAACAATTTATGGGAAAATAAACAAAGCATCGGTTAACATAAAATTTATTACGTATAATGCGTTTTTGGAAATATTTAAACAGTCCTTGAACTAAAGGTTTGAGAAAAGGTACGGTTCGAAAAACAGGGACCTGTACGATAACTTTTTACATACAGTCTATACATTTAAAATCAGAAGATATCATTTTATGTTATAGCCGTTTTCCGATTTGATGAATCTTTTATGTGATCATGTATTGTATATGAGCCATTCCACGAGAAAACCAACATTATTGGATCTGCGTAATGTATCGACCCAGATCAGCCTGCGCAGTCCGCGTAGGCTAATACGGGCCGACACATTCCGTCTCAGGTTGACAGAGGTGTAAAGTAATGATTCAGGAAACAGAAAATCCACAGAAGGCGAAAAGTGTCTGTCCGGGTTAACCTGCGCGGCATGCTTAGGCTGATCCGGGTCGATACTTTACGCGGAGTCAACAATGTTGGTTTTCTCGTAGAACGGCACATATACATGTAGTAATGCTAATGTTTTACACGACTCGTGGGACTAGTACTTTGTTCAATAAACTTGTAAATTTGTAAACTTGTAAATTTGTAAACTTGTAAAAACTTGTAAACTTGTAAAAACTTGTAAACTTGTCTTGTAAACTTGTAAACTTGTAAACTTGTGAACTTTGTTTGGAAAGTATATTTAAATGTTTAGAATCCGAACTAGTATGATCATTCTATGCCATTAAATATTCGTCAAAATTAAAAAAATGTTATTAAAGCAATTCAATTTTAGAAACAGGATCTAAACTGGTCATTAATTCCTTATGTTTGTTTTCATCAGAGACCGTGAGGAATGCTATCATAATATTAATGTTCAAGGTAAACGCCTCCGGATACAAAACAGTAGGAGTACTGGGTGGAAACAAATAAACATAATCCACGTTGCATTTTCCGAAAACAAAATATAAAAGGAATTTAATGGGATGTTTTCCTGCCTGATGAGTAAACACTTGTTACGTAGTTTCGTTTAATTTAATCCGGGCTCCACCCAACATGCAGTATAACTCACGGCAGTTCACGTTTTTGTTACTCTGTTAGAGATAACATGCGCCTATGCTTGTTGCCTTATTATCGAAACATGAACATAAACACTCAGGTGTGAAATGTCAACTTTATCATCATAAAATGGGAAGAGGAGTTTGGGTAGTTCTCAGTAAAACCATTCGATTACTTTAACCCTTTCCCACATACAACATCAGACGACTATGAAAGAAATATATATAAAAGGGTTAAAAGGGCAAAAAGAGAAATTGCTCGATCTGAACAATTTCTCCTTTTGTCACAATGTTTTCAAAAGACGTCTGCTGCAGAGGCGTCAGAAAACGTCTATATGGGGGTAGGGGTTAAGTACACTATATGTCTGTCTGTGTTTTATACTGAAGATACTACTTATGATAATGTAAACATTAATGAATTTTATTTACATAAGTATATGTGATATAGATAAATGTTTATAACAAAGGGGAAATTTAATGTACTGTTATTGTGGTGTACCATAAAATAGTGATTTACGAAACAATTTCATTATTTCTGGACATTATCAGCGTGAAATTGTTGGAAAGACATATCAATAATATAATCGAATGTTAACTTCCGTCGTCTCAGAGTATGGTAAAATAGGTAATCCCAGAGTATGGTAAAAAAAACCGGGTAATCCCAGAGTATGGTAAAACGGGTAATCCCAGAGTATGGTAAAACGGGTAACCCCAGAGTATGGTAAAACGAGTAACCCCAAAGCATAGTAAAACGGGTAACGCCAGAGTATGGTAAAACGGGTACCCCCAGAGTGTTGTAAAACGAGTACCCCCCGAGTATGATAAAACGGGTAACCCCAGAGTATGGTAAAACGAGTAACCCCAGATTATGGTAAAACGGGTAACCCCAGAGTATGATAAAACGGGTAACCCAAGAGTATGGTAAAACGGGTACCCCCAGAGTATTGTAAAACGGATAACCCCAGAGTATGATAAAACGAGTAACCCCAGAGTATAGTAAAACGAGTACCCCCCGAGTAAGGTAAAACGAATAACCCCAGAGTATGGTAAAACGAGTACCCCCCGAGTATGGTAAAACGGGTACCCCCAGAGTATTGTAAAATGGATATCCCCCGAGTATGATAACACGGGTAACCCCAGAGTATGGTAAAACGGGTACCCCCAGAGTATTGTAAAACGGATAACCCCAGAGTATGATAAAACGAGTAACCCCAGATTATGGTAAAACGAGTACCCCCCGAGTAAGGTAAAACGAATAACCCCAGAGTATGGTAAAACGGGTATCCTCGAGTATTGTAAAACGGGTAATCCCAGAGCATGATAAAACGAGTAACCCCAGAGTATGGTAAAACGAGTACCCCCTGAGTATGGTAAAACGGGTACCCCCCGAGTATTGTAAAACGGATATCCCCCGAGTATGATAAAACGAGTAACCCCAGAGTATGGCAAAACGAGTACCCCCCGAGTAAGGTAAAACGAGTAACACCAGAGTATGGTAAAACGGGTAACCTCAGAGTATTGTAAAACGGATAACCCCAGAGAATGATAAAACGAGTAACCCCAGAGTATGGTAAAACGAGTACCCCCCGAGTAAGGTAAAACGAATAACCCCAGAGTAAGGTAAAACGGGTATCCTCGAGTATTGTAAAACGGGTAATCCCAGAGCATGATAAAATGAGTAACCCCAGAGTATGGTAAATCGAGTACCCCCTGAGTATGGTAAACCGGGTACCCCCAGAGTATTGTAAAACGGATATCCCCCGAGTATGATAAAACGAGTAACCCCAGAGTATGGTAAAACGAGTACCCCCCCGAGTAAGGTAACACGAGTAACACCAGAGTATGGTAAAACGGGTAACCTCAGAGTATTGTAAAACGGATAACCCCAGAGAATGATAAAACGAGTACCCCCCAGAGTATGGTAAAACGGGTAACCCCAGAGTATGGTAAAACGGATAACCCCAGAGTATTGTAAAACGGATAGCCCCAGAGTATGGTAAAACGAGTACCCCCCCGAGTATGGTAAAACGGGTACCCCCCGAGTATAGTAAAACGGGTAACCCCAGAGTATAGTAAAACGGATAACCACAGAGTATAGTAAAACGGATAACCCACAGAGTATAGTAAAATGTGTAACCCCAGAGTATATAGTAAACGGGTAACCCCAGAGTATAGTAAAACGGGTAACCCCAGAGTATAGTAAAAACGGGTAACCCAGAGTATAGTAAACGGGTAACCCAGAGTATAGTAAAACGGGGTAACCCCAGAGTATAGTAAAACGGGTAACCCCAGAGTATAGTAAAACGGATAACCACAGAGTATAGTAAAACGAGTAACCCAGAAGTATAGTAAAAACGGGTAACCCCAGAGTATAGGTAAAACGGGTAACCCCGGAGTATAGTAAAACGGGTAACCCAGCGTATTAGTAAAACGGATAACCACAGAGTATAGTAAAACGAGTAACCCCAGTAAGTATAGTAAAACGGGTAACCCCAGAGTATAGGTAAAAACGGGTAAACCCCAGCGTATAGTAAAAACGGATAACCACAGAGTATAGTAAATCGAGTAACCCCAGAAGTATAGTAAAACGGGTGTAACCCAGAGTATAGTAAAACGGTTAACCCCAAGCGTATAGTAAAACGATAACCCCAGAGTATAAGCAAAAACGGATAACCCCAGAGTATAGTAAAACGGGTAACCCCAGAGTATAGTAAAACGGATAACCACAGAGTATAGTAAAACGGGTAACCCCAGCGTATAGTAAAACCGGGTAACCCCCAGCATATAGTAAAACGGGTAGCCCCAGCGGATAGTAAAACGGGTAACCCCAGAGTATAGTAAAACGGGTAACCCCAGAGTATAGTAAAACGGATAACCACAGAGTATAGTAAAAACGGATAACCCACAGAGTATAGTAAAACGGGTAACCCCAGCGTATAGTAAAACGATAACCACAGAGTATAGTAAAACGGGTAACCCCAGCGTATAGTAAAACGGGTAACCCCAGAGTATAGTAAAACGGGTAACCCCAGAGTATAGTAAAACGGGTAACCACAGAGTATAGTAAAACGGGTAACCCCATCAGTATAGTAAAACGGATAAACCACAGAGTATAGTAAAACGGGTAACCCCAGAGTATTATAAAACGGGTAACCCCAGAGTATAGTAAAACGGATAACCACAGAGTATAGTAAAACGGATAACCACAGAGTATAGTAAAACGGGTAACCCCATCGTATAGTAAAACGGATAACCACAGAGTATAGTAAAACGGGTAACCCCAGAGTATAGCAAAACGGGTAACCCCAGAGTATAGTAAAACGGGTAACCCCAGAGTATAGTAAAACGGGTAACCCCAGAGTATAGTTAAAACGGATAACCACAGAGTATAGTAAAACGAGTAACCCCAGAGTATAGTAAAACGGGTAACCCCAGAGTATAGTAAAACGGGTAACCCCCAGCAGTATAGTAAAACGGGTAACCCCAGAGTATAGTAAAACGGGTAACCCCGGAGTATTCAATACGGACGACTTGGCTATTATCGGTATCGCGTACTACAACAACTTCTCGGATAACCAGTGACTACCCACACATAGAGAGTACAGTGTCAAGAAATGTTTACGAAATGAATGAATTAGTATTATTAGAATTTGATAAGAAGCATCGTTTTTTTCCTCTATTATAATTTCCATTGTTAATATTAGTATGACGTCCATGAAGTTTCATCAAATTCTAATAATTGAAAACATCAAGAATATATCACAGAACCGCCAATAGTCAGTGGTTCCAAGAATATTAAAATATATACATGAATATCTAATATGACGAACAATAGAAAGAAAATGAATCGTATTATGCCAATCTCATCAATTTACATTGTGCGGTCTGCATTCACAGACTGTTGTCTACTTGGTTTCTGGTTCATCCTTTTACGCCACAAAACAAATGTGAAGCTGTTACTATGGAT